>AWUE01019205.1:0-241108 GCA_001974825.2 Corchorus olitorius
GATGGATTTGGTTCAATGAATATAGACATTTCAAGGAGTCTTTGCGCCAAAATTCATGCAAAATTGATCCGAGGCTCCGGAACGCGTTTTGAGCCAAAAACCGTGATAGTTAGTACACGATTTCGACGAAAATTTTGCAAAAACTGACTCAAAAGGTTTTTCCTCAATTTTTTGCCACAATACTTAGAATAAATACATAATTCAATGCCAAATAAATTGACCGTTTTCACGCTTCTAATATCGTTTTCCATTTTTTTCCAAAATAATTTCTAATTAAATTAGAACAAGATTCAGATCCTCGTAAAAATAAATCCTTATATCCAATGTGGCTGAGATTTGGTTAGATGAATATGGATATTTCATGGAGTCTATATGTCGAAAACCATGCAAAACTGAGTCGTGGCCCCGAAACGGGATTTAAGCCAAAAACCGTGATGGTTAGTATACGATTTTCAGCTAAAAACTGACCCGAATAGTTTTTTCTCAATTTTTTGCCACAATACTCAGAAATATATATATAATTTCAATACAAAAAAGATTGACGGGCTTTTCACGCTTCTAATATCGTTATTTCCATTTTTTCAAATTAATTTCTAATTAAATAGAAACAAGATTCAGATGCCTGTAAAAACAAATCCTTAAATCCAATGTGGCTGAGATTTGGTTCAATGAATAAAGGTATTTCAAGGAGTCTTTGCGCCAAAAATCATTCAAAATTGATCCGGGGCTCCGGAACGCGTTTTGAGCCAAAAACCGTGATAGTTAGTTCACGATTTCGGCTAAAATTTTGCAAAAACTGACCCGAAAAGTTTTTCCACAATTTTTTGCCACAATACTCAAAATAAATACATGATTCAGGGCCAGAAAAATTGAAGGGTTTTTCACGTTTCTAATATTGTTTTTCATATTTCTTTACGAATTTATTTCTAATTAAATCGAAATAAGTCTAAGATGCTCGTAAAAACAAATCCTTATATCCAATGTGGCTGAGATTTGGTTAGATGAATATGGATATTTCATGGAGTCTATATGTCGAAAACCATGCAAAACTGAGTCGAGGCCCCGAAACACGTTTTAAGCCAAAAACCGTGATGGTACACGATTTCGGCTAAAAACTGACCCGAAATTATATTTCTTAATTTTTTGCCACAATACTCATAGAAAAATATATAATTCAACGCCAAAAAGATTGCAACATTTTTCATGCTTCTATTATCTTTTTCCCATTTTTTCCAAATTAATTTTTTATTAAATCGAAACAATATTTAGATGCATGCTCGTAAAATCAAATCGTTAAATTGAATGTGGGTTGGATTTGGTTCGATGAATATAGACACTTTCAAGGAGTCTTTGCGCCAAAAATCATGCAAAATTGATCCGAGGCTCCGGAACGCGTTTTGAGCTAAAAACCGTGATATTTAGTACACGATTTTGACTAAAATTTTGCCAAAAATGACCCGAAAAGTTTTTCATCATTTTTTTGACACAATACTCATAAAAAATATTTAATTCAACGCCAAATAAATTGACGGTTTTCACGCTTCTAATATAATATTATAATTTTTTTCCAAAATCATTTCTAATTAAATCGGAACAAGATTCAGATTCTCATAAAAACAAATCCTTACATCCAATGTGGCTGAGTTTTGGTTGGATGAAGAAAGACATTTCAAGGAGTCTTTGCGCCCAAAATCATGCAAAATTGATCCGAGGCTCTGGAACGCGTTTTGAGCCAAAAACAGTGAGAGTTAGTACACGATTTCGACTAAAATTTTGCAAAAACAAACCCGAAAGGTTTTTCCTCAATTTTTTGCCACAATACTTAGAATAAATACATAATTTAATGCCAAATAAATTGACGGTTTTCACGCTTCTAATATCGTTTTCCATTTTTTTCCAAAATAATTTCTAATTAAATCAGAACAAGATTCAGATCTTCGTAAAAATAAATCCTTATATCCAATGTGGCTGAGATTTGGTTAGATGAATATGGATATTTCATGGAGTCTATATGTCGAAAACCATGCAAAACTGAGTCGAGCCCCCGAAACGCGTTTTTCGTCAAAAACCGTGATGGTTAGTACACGATTTCGGCTAAAAACTGACTCGAAAATATTTCTCAATTTTTTGCCACAATACTCATAAAAAATATATAATTCAACGCCAAAAAGATTGCAAAGTTTTTCATGCTTCTATTATCGTTTTCCCATTTTTCCCAAATTAATTTTTTATTAAATCGAAACAAGATTTAGATGCATGCTCGTAAAAACAAATCGTTAAATTGAATGTGGGTTGGATTTGGTTCGATGAATATAGATATTTCAAGGAGTCTTTGCGCCAAAAATCATGTAAAATTGATCTGGGGCTTTGGAACGCGTTTTGAGCTAAAAACCGTGATGGTTAGTACATGATTTCGGCTAAAACATTGCAAAAGCTGACCCAGAAAGTTTTGTCCTGAATTTTTGCCACGATACTCAGAAAAATATATAAGTCAACGCCAAAAAAATTGAAGGGTTTTTCACGCTTCTAATATCGTTTTTCTATTTTTTCCGTATTTATTTCTAATTAAATCGAAACAAGATTCAGATGATTGTAAAAACAAATCCTTAAATCCAATGTGGCTGAGATTTGGTTAGATGATTATAGGTATTTCAAGGAGTCTCAGTGCCAAAAATCATGCAAAACTAAGCCGGGGCCCCTAAACGCGCTTCAAGCCAAAAACCGTGATGGTTAGTATACGATTTTCAGCTAAAAACTGACCCGAATAGTTTTTTCTCAATTTTTTGCAACAATACTTCAGAAAATATATATATAAATTCAATGCAAAAAAGAATGACGGGCTTTTCACGCTTCTAATATCGTTTTTTCCATTTTTTTCAAATTAATTTCTAATTAAATAGAAACAAGATTCAGATGCCCGTAAAAACAAATCCTTAAATCCAATTTGGCTGAGATTTGGTTCAATGAATAAAGGCATTTCAAGGAGTTTTTGCGCCAAAAATCATGAAAAATTGATCAAGGGCTCCGAAACGCGTTTTGAGCCAAAAACCGTGATAGTTAGTACACGATTTCAGCTAAAATTTTGCAAAAACTGACCAGAAAAGTTTTTCCTCAATTTTTTTCCACAAAACTCAGAATAAATACATGATTCAGGGCCAGAAAAATTGAAGGGTTTTTCACGTTTCTAATATTGTTTTTCATATTTCTTTACGAACTTATTTCTAATTAAATCGAAATAAGTCTAAGATGCTCGTAAAAACAAATCCTTATATCCAATGTGGCTGAGATTTGGTTAGATGAATATGGATATTTCATGGAGTCTATATGTCGAAAACTATCAGAGTGAGTCATTTCTACTGGCTTAGGCCATGCAAAACTGAGTCGAGACCGCGAAACAAGTTTTTAGCCAAAAACCGTGATGGTACACGATTTCAGCTAAAAACTGACCCGAAATTATCTTTCTCAATTTTTTGCCACAATACTCATAAAAAAATATATAATTCAACGCCAAAAAGATTGCAACGTTTTTCATGCTTCTATTATCGTTTTCCCATTTTTTCCAAATTAATTTTTTATTAAATCGAAACAAGATTTAGATGCATGCTCGTAAAATCAAATCGTTAAATTGAATGTGGGTTGGATTTGGTTCGATGAATATAGACATTTCAAGGAGTCTTTGCGCCAAAAATCATGCAAAATTGATCCGAGGCTCCGGAACGCGTTTTGAGCCAAAAACCGTTATAGTTAGTACACGATTTCGACTAAAATTTTGCAAAAACTGACCCGAAAGGTTTTTCCTCAATTTTTTGCCACAATACTTAGAATAAATACATAATTCAATGCCAAATAAATTGACGATCTTCACGCTTCTAATATCGTTTTCCATTTTTTTCCAAAATAATTTCTAATTAAATCAGAACAAGATTCAGATCCTCGTAAAAATAAATCCTTATATTCAATGTGGCTGAGATTTGGTTAGATGAATATGGATATTTCATTGAGTCTATATGTCGAACACCATGCAAAACTGAGTCGAGGCCCCGAAACGCGTTTTTCGCCAAAAACCGTGATAGTTAGTACACGATTTTGGCTAAAAACTCACCCGAAAATATTTTTCTCAATTTTTTGCCACAGTACTCATAAAAAAATATATAATTGAACGCCAAAAAGATTGCAGAGTTTTTCACGCTTCTATTATCGTTTTCCCATTTTTTTCCAAATTAATTTTTTATTAAATCGAAACAAGATTTAGATGCATGCTCCTAAAAACAAATCGTTAAATTGAATGTGGGTTGGATTTGTTTCGATAATATAGATATTTCATGGAGTCTTTGTGCCCAAAATCATGTAAAATTGATACGGGGCTCCGGAAGGCGTTTTGAGCTAAAAACCGTGATGATTAGTATATGATTTCGGCTAAAATTTTGCAAAAGCTGACCCAAAAAGTTTTGTCCTGAATTTTTTGCCACAATACTCAGAAAAATATATAAGTCAACGCCAAAAAAATTGAAGGGTTTTTCACGCTTCTAATATCGTTTTTCTATTTTTTCCGTATTTATTTCTACTTAAATCGAAACAAGATTCAAATGATTGTAAAAACAAATCCTTAAATCCAATGTGGCTGAGATTTGGTTAGATGATTATAGGTATTTCAAGGAGTCTCAGTACCAAAAATCATGCAAAACTAAGCCGGGGCCCCTAAACGCGCTTCAAGCCAAAAACCGTGATGGTTAGTATACGATTTTCAGCTAAAAACTGACCCGAATAGTTTTTTCTCAATTTTTTGCAACAATACTTCAGAAATATATATATAAATTCAATGCAAAAAAGAATGACGGGCTTTTCACGCTTCTAATATCGTTTTTTCCATTTTTTCGAATTAATTTCTAATTAAATAGAAACAAGATTCAGATGCCCGTAAAAACAAATCCTTAAATCCAAAGTGGCTGAGATTTGTTTCAATGAATAAAGGTATTTCAAGGAGTCTTTGGGCCAAAAATCAAGCAAAATTGATCCTGGGTCTCCGGAATGCGTTTTAAGCCAAAAACCGTGATAGTTAGTACACGATTTCGGCTAAAATTTTGCAAAAATTGACCCGAAAAGTTTTCCTCAATTTTTGCCACAATACTCCGAAAAAATATATAATTCAGCGCCAGAAAAATTGAAGGGTTTTCCACGCTTCCAATATTGTTTTTCATATTTCTTTCAAAATTTATTTCTAATTAAATCGAAACAAGACTCAGATGCTTGTAAAAACAAATCTTTATATCCAATGTGGCTGAGATTTTGTTAAATGAATTTGGATAATTCATGGAGTCTATATGTCAAAAACCATGCAAAACTGAGTCGAGGCCCCGAAACACGTTTTTAGCCAAAAACTGTGATGATTAGTACACGATTTCGGCTAAAAACTAACCCGAAAATATTTTTCTTAATTTTTTGCCAAAATAATCATTAAAAAATATATAATTCAACTCCAAAAAGATTGCAGAGTTTTTCACGCTTCTATTATCGTTTTTCCATTTTTTTCCAAATTAATTTTCAATTAAATCGAAACAAGATTTAGAGGCACGCTCGTAAAAACAAATCGTTAAATTGAATGTGGGCTAGATTTGGCTCGATGAATATAGATATTTCAAGGAGTCTTTGCGCCAAAAATTATGCAAAATTGATCCGGGGCTCCGGAACGCGTTTTGACCTAAAAACCGTGATACACGATTTTAGCTAAAATTTTGCAAAAACTGACCCGAAAATTTTTTCCTCAATTTTTTTGCCATAATACTCAGAAAAAATACATAATTCAACGCCAAATAAAATTGACATATTTCCCGCTTCTAATATCGTTTTCCCATTTTTTTTCCAAAATAATTTCTAATTAAATCAGAACAAGATTCAGATCCTCGTAAAAGTAAATCTTTATATCCATTGTGGCTGAGATTTGGTTAGATGAATATGGATATTTCATGGAGTCTATATGTCGAACACCATGCAAAACTGAGTCGAGGCCCCGAAACGCGTTTTTCGCCAAAAACCGTGATAGTTAGTACACGATTTTGGCTAAAAACTCACCCGAAATTATATTTCTCAATTTTTTGCCACAATACTCATAAAAAAATATATAATTCATCGCCAAAAAGATTGCAAAGTTTTTCATGCTTCTATTATCGTTTTCCCTTTTTTTCCAAATTAATATTTTATTAAATCGAAACAAGATTTAGATGTATGCTCGTAAAATCAAATCGTTAAATTGAATGTGGGTTGGATTTGCTTCGATGAATATAGACATTTCAAGGAGTCTTTGCGCCAAAAATCATGCAAAATTGATCCGACGCTCCAGAACGCGTTTTGAGCCAAAAACCGTGATAGTTAGTACACGATTTCGACTAAAATTTTGCAAAAACTGACCCGAAATGTTTTTCCTCAATTTTTTGCCACAATACTTAGAATAAATACATAATTCAATGCCAAATAAATTGACGGTCTTCACGCTTCTAATATCGTTTTCCATATTTTTCCAAAATAATTTCTAATTAAATCAAAACAAGATTCAGATCCTCGTAAAAATAAATCCTTATATTTATATCAAATGTGGCTGAAATTTGGTTAGATGAATATGGATATTTCATGGAGTCTATATGTCGAAAACCATGCAAAACTGAGTCGAGGCCCCGAAACGCGCTTTAAGCCAAAAACCGTGATGGTTAGTATACGATTTTCAGCTAAAAACTAACCCGAATAGTTTTTTCTCAATTTTTTGCCACAATACTCAGAAATATATATATAAATTCAATGCAAAAAAGATTGACGGGCTTTTCACGCTTCTAATATCGTTTTTTCCATTTTTTTCGAATTAATTTCTAATTAAATAGAAACAAGATTCAGATGCCCGTAAAAACAAATCCTTAAATCCAATTTGGCTGAGATTTGGTTCAATGAATAAAGGTATTTCAAGGAGTCTTTGCGCCAAAAATCATGCAAAATTGATCCGGGGCTCCGGAACGCGTTTTAAGCCAAAAACTGTGATAGTTAGTACACGATTTCGGCTAATATTTTGCAAAAACTGACCCGAAAAGTTTTTCCTCAATTTTTTGCCACAATACTCAGAATAAATACATGATTCAGGGCCAGAAAAATTGAAGGGTTTTTCACGTTTATAATATTGTTTTTCATATTTCTTTACGAACTTATTTCTAATTAAATCGAAATAAGTCTAAGATGCTCGTAAAAACAAATCCTTATATCCAATGTGGCTGAGATTTGATTAGATGAATATGGATATTTCATGGAGTCTATATGTCGAAAACCATGCAAAACTGAGTCGAGACCCCGAAACGCGTTTTTAGCCAAAAACCCTGATAGTACACGATTTCGGCTAAAAACTGACCCGAAATTATCTTTCTCAATTTTTTGCCACAATACTCATAAAAAAATATATAATTCAACGCCAAAAAGATTGCAACGTTTTTCATGCTTCTATTATCGTTTTCCCATTTTTTCCAAATTAATTTTTTATTAAATCGAAACAAGATTTAGATGCATGCTCGTAAAATCAAATCGTTAAATTGAATGTGGGTTGGATTTGGTTGGATGAAGAAAGACATTTCAAGGAGTCTTTGCGCCGAAAATCATGCAAAATTGATCCGAGGCTCCGGAACGCGTTTGAGCCAAAAACCGTTATAGTTAGTACACGATTTCGACTAAAATTTTGCAAAAACTGACGCGAACATTTTTTACTCAATTTTTTTTGCCATAATACTCAGAAAAAAGTACATAATTCAACGCCAAATAAATTGACGGTTTTCACGCTTTCAATATCGTTTTCCCATTTTTTTCCAAAATAATTTCTAATTAAATCGGAACAAGATTCAGATCCTCGTAAAATTAAATTCTTATATCCAATGCGGCTGAGATTTGGTTAGATGAATATGGATATTTCATGGAGTCTATATGTCGAAAACCATGCAAAACTGAGTCGAGGCCTCGAAACGCGTTTTTCGCCAAAAAACGTGATGGTTAGTACACGATTTCGGCTAAAAACTTACCCGAAAATATTTTTCTCAATTTTTTGCCACCGTACTCATAAAAAAATATATAATTCAACGCCAAAAAGATTGCAGAGTTTTTCACGCTTCTATTATTGTTTTCCCATTTTTTCCAAATTAATTTTTTATTAAATCAAAACAAGATTTAGATGCATGCTCGTAAAAACAAATCGTTAAATTGAATGTGGGTTGGATTTGTTTCGATGAATATAGATATTGCAAGGAGTCTTTGTGCCCAAAATCATGTAAAATTGATCTGGGACTCCGGAACGCGTTTTGAGCTAAAAACCGTGATGGTTAGTATATGATTTCGGCTAAAATTTTGCAAAAGCTGACCCAAAAAGTTTTGTCCTGAATTTTTTGCCATAATACTCAGAAAAAATATATAAGTCAACGCCAAAAAAATTGAAGGGTTTTTCACGCTTCTAATATCGTTTTTCTATTTTTTCCGTATTTATTTCTAATTAAATCGAAACAAGATTCAGATGATTGTAAAAACAAATCCTTAAATCCAATGTGACTGAGATTTGGTTAGATGATTATAGGTATTTCAAGGAGTCTCGGTGCCAAAAATCATGCAAAACTAAGTCGGGGCCCCTAAACGCGCTTTGAGCCAAAAAACCGTGATGGTTAGTATACGATTTTCAGCTAAAAATTGAACCGAATAGTTTTTTCTCAATTTTTTGCCACAATACTCAGAAATATATATATAAATTCAATGCAAAAAAGATTGACGGGCTTTTCACGCTTCTAATATCGTTTTTTCCATTTTTTTTCGAATTAATTTCTAATTAAATAGAAACAAGATTCAGATGCCCGTAAAAACAAATTCTTAAATCCAATGTGGCTGAGATTTGGTTGAATGAATAAAGGTATTTCAAGGAGTCTTTGCGCCAAAAATCATGCAAAATTGATCCGGGGCTCCGGAACGCGTTTTGAGCCAAAAACTGTGATAGTTACTACACGATTTCGGCTAAAATTTTGCAAAAACGGACCCGGAAAGTTTTTCCTCAATTTTTTGCTACAATACTCCGAAAAAATATATAATTCAGCGCCAGAAAAATTGAAGGATTTTTCACACTTCCAATATTGTTTTTCATATTTCTTTCCAAATTTACTTCTAATTAAATCGAAACAAGACTCAGATGCTTGTAAAAATAAATCCTTATATCCAATGTGGCTGAGATTTTGTTAAATGAATTTAGATAATTCATGGAGTCTATATGTCGAAAACCATGCAAAACTGAGTCGAGGCCCCGAAACACGTTTTTAGCCAAAAACTGTGATGATTAGTACACGATTTCGGCTAAAAACTAACCCGAAAATAATTTTCTTGATTTTTTGCCAAAATACTCATTAAAAAATATATGATTCAACCTCAAAAAGATTGTAGAGTTTTTCACACTTCTATTATCGTTTTTCCATTTTTTCCCAAATTAAATTTCAATTAAATCGAAAAAAAGATTTAGAGGCACGCTCGTAAAAACAAATCGTTAAATTGAATGTGGGCTGGATTTGACTCGATGAATATAGATATTTCAAGGAGTCTTTGCGCCAAAAATTATGCAAAATTGATCCGGGGCTCCGGAACGCGTTTTGAGCTAAAAATCGTGATGGTTAGTACACGATTTCGGCTAAAATTTTGCAAAAACTGACCCGAAAATTTTTTCCTCAATTTTTTTGCCATAATACTCAGAAAAAATACATAATTCAACGCCAAATAAATTGACGGTTTTCACGCTTCTAATATCGTTTTCCCATTTTTTTTCCAAAATAATTTCTAATTAAATCGAAACAAGATTCAGATCCTCGTAAAAATAAATCCTTATATCCAATGCGGCTGAGATTTGGTTAGATGAATATGAATATTTCATGGAGTCTATATGTCGAAAACCATGCAAAACTGAGTCGAGGCCCGAAACGCGTTTTTCGCCAAAAACCGTGATGGTTAGTACACGATTTCGGCTAAAAACTGACCCGAAAATATTTTTCTCAATTTTTTGCCACAATACTCATAAAAAAATATATAATTCAACGCCAAAAAGATTGCAGAGTTTTTCACGCTTCTATTATCGTGTTCCCATTTTTTTCCAAATTAATTTTTTATTAAATCGAAACAAGATTTAGATGCATGCTCGTAAAAACAAATCGTTAAATTGAATGTGGGTTGGATTTGTTTCGATGAATATAGATATTTCAAGGAGTCTTTGTGCCCAAAATCATGTAAAATTGATCCGGGACTCCGGAACGCGTTTTGAGCTAAAAACCGTGATGGTTAGATGATTATAGGTATTTCAAGGAGTCTCGGTGCCAAAAATCATGCAAAACTAAACCGGGGCCCCTAAACGCGCTTTAAGCCAAAAGCCGTGACGGTTAGTATACGATTTTCAGCTAAAAACTGACCCTAATAATTTTTTTCTATATTTTTTGCCACAATACTCAGAAAATATATATATATATATAAATTCAATGCAACAAAGATTGACGGGCTTTTCACGCTTCTAATATCGTTTTTTCCATTTTTATCGAATTAATTTCTAATTAAATGGAAACAAGATTCAGATGCCCGTAAAAACAAATCCTTAAATCCAATGTGCCTGAGATTTGGTTGAATGAATAAAGGTATTTCAAGGAGTCTTTGCGCCAAAAATCATGCAAAATTGATCCGGAGCTCCGGAACGCGTTTTGAGCCAAAAACCGTGATAGTTAGTACACGATTTCGGATAAAATTTTGCAAAAATTGACCCGAAAAGTTTTTCCTCAATTTTTTGCCACAATACTCAGAATAAATACATGATTCAGGGCCAGAAAAATTGAAGGGTTTTTCACGTTTCTAATATTGTTTTTCATATTTCTTTATGAACTTATTTCAAATTAAATCAAATTAAGTCTAAGATGCTCGTAAAAACAAATCCTTATATCCAATGTGGCTGAGATTTGGTTAGATGAATATGGATATTTCATGGAGTCTATATGTCTAAAACCATGCAAAACTGAGTCGAGACCCCGAAACACGTTTTTAGCAAAAAACCGTGATGGTACACGATTTCGGCTAAAAACTGACCCGAAATTATATTTTTCAATTTTTTGCCACAATACTCATAAAAAAATATATAATTCAACACCAAAAAGATTGCAAATTTTTTCATGCTTCTATTATCGTTTTCCCATTTTTTCCAAATTAATTTTTTATTAAATCGAAACAAGATTTAGATGCATGCTCGTAAAATCAAATCGTTAAATTGAATGTGGGTTGGATTTGGTTCGATGAATATAGACATTTCAAGGAGTCTCGGTGCCAAAAATCATGCAAAACTAAGTCGGGGCCCCTAAACGCGCTTTAAGCCAAAAACCGTGATGGTACATGATTTTCGGCTAAAAACTGACCCGAAAAGTTTTTTCTCATTTTTGCCACAATACTCAGAATATATATATATATATATATATATATATATATTCAACGCAAAAAAGATTGACGGGCTTTTCACGCTTCTAATATCGTTTTTTCATTTTTTTCGAATTAATTTCTAATTAAATAGAAACAAGATTCAGGTGCTCGTAAAAATAAATCCTTAAATCCAATGTGGCTGAGATTTGGTTCAATGAATAGAGGTATTTCAAGGAGTCTTTGCGCCAAAAATCATGCAAAATTGATCTGGAGCTCCGGAACGCTTTTTAAGCCAAAAACCGAGATGGTTAGTACACGATTTCGGCTAAAATTTTACAAAAACTGACCCGAAAAGTTTTTCCTCAATTTTTTTGCCACAACACTTAGAAAAAATATATAATTCAACGCAAAATAAATTGAAGGTTTTCACGCTTCTAATATCGTTTTCCCATTTTTTTCCAATAGAATTTCTAATTAAATCGGAACAATATTCAGATGCTTGTAAAAACAAATCCTTAAATGCAATGTGACTGAGATTTGATTAGATGAATATGGGTTTTCATGGAGTCTATTTGTCGAAAGCAATGTAAAACTGAGTCGAGGCCCCGAAACGTGTTTTAGCCAAAAACCGTGATGGTTAGTACATGATTTCGGCTAAAAACTGACCAGAAAATATATTTCTTAATTTTTTCCACAATACTCATAAAAAATATATAATTCAACGCCAAAAAGATTGCAGAGTTTTTCTCGCTTCTATTATCGTTTTCCCATTTTTTCCAAATTAATTTTTAATTAAATCGAAACAAGATTTAAATGCATGCTCGTAAAAAGAAATCGTTAAATTGAATGTGGGTGGGATATGGTTCGATGAATATATATATTTCAAGGAGTGTTTGCGCCAAAAATCATGCAAAATTGATCAGGGGCTCCGGAACGCGTTTTGAGCTAAAAACCATGATGGTTAGTACACGATTTCGGATGAAATTTTGCAAAAACTGACCCGAAAATTTTTTCCTCAATTTTTTTGCCATAATACTCAGAAAAAATACATAATTCAACGCCAAATAAATTGACGATTTTCACGCTTCTAATATCGTTTTCCCTTTTTTTTCCAAAATAATTTCTAATTAAATCGGAATAAGATTCAGATCCTCATAAAAATAAATCCTTATATCCAATGTGGCTGAGATTTGGTTAGATGAATATATATATTAAGGAGTCTTTGCGTCAAAAATCATGCAAAATTTATCTGCGGCTCCGGAACGCGTTTTGAGTCAATAACCGTGATGGTTAGTACACGATTTCGACTAAAATTTTGCAAAAACTGACCTGAAAAGTTTTTCCTCATTTTTTTTCCACAATACTTAGAAAAAATATATAATTCAACGCCAAATAAATTAACGGTTTTCACGCTTCTAATATCGTTTTCCCATTTTTTTCCAAAATAATTTCTAATTAAATCGGAACAAGATTTAGATGCTCGTAAATACAAATCCTTAAATGCAATGTGAGTGAGATTTGGTTAGATGAATTTGGGTATTTCATGGAATCTATATGTCGAAAACCATGCAAAACTGAATCGAGGCCCCGAAACGCATTTTTAGGCAAAAACCGTAAAGGGTTAGTACACGATTTCGACTAAAAATTTACCCGAAATTATATTTCTCGATTTTTTGCCACAATACTCATAAAAAATACATAATTCAATGCCAAAAAGATTGCAGAGTTTTTCACTTCTTCTATTATCGTTTTTCCATTTTTTTAGCCAAAAGCTGTGATGATTAGTACACGATTTCGGCTAAAAACTAACCCGAAAATGTTTTTCTTAATTTTTTGCCAAAATACTTATTAAAAAATATATAATTCAACGCCAAAAAGATTGCAGAGTTTTTTACGCTTCTATTATCGTTTTCTCATTTTTTTCCAAATTAATTTTTTATTAAATCGAAACAAGATTTAGATGCATGCTCGTAAAAACAAATCGCTAAATCCAATGTGGCTGAGATTTGGTTAGATGAATATGGATATTTCATGGAGTCTATATGTCGAAAACCATGTAAAACTGAGTCGAGGCCCTGTCGTAACGTCCGAGTCCGGGGACTCTGCCGAAACGACTTAAAAAAAAACGGAGTCGCCACTAATCTTTTTTTAACCTAGGTGTGATTAGTCACCTATCAAATTATTAAGTCTAATATTAACCTAAGCTTGGCAAAGGCAATACTAAACCTAATAAATGGTCTTCTAACAAGAGTCTTAAAGGTTCGGGAGTCTGGTACGCGTGGGGAAGGATCAGCACCCCCACAACGCCTGTCAAACGACAGCACTGACTAGCCTAGAACTAACTGTGGGTTTCTATAATTGGTTGCCATTATTCCTAAATTTTTAATAATTTGAAGAAAATAAATCCTTTGTTTGATTTTGAAACCAAGGTGACTCAGACACAAATGAATTTTTGTATATATATAAAAAAAGTTTTGGAACCAACGCTTTTGTATACTCAAAATGACTCTTGTTTGATGAAGAAACCATAAATGGGAGCCTTCCTTTTTGAAAAAAAAAAACAGAACTTGGTTGATTAATTTTTCGGGTTCTTTTTTTCTTTGAATTCCTTAGGAAAAATACTCATTTAATTAGGTTTAAAACCACTTCTTAATCTTGAAATTATTTGAATAAGACCCTTTTAGTTAAGCTTGGGATTTTGAATCACCATATTTGTAAAATCCATTTTTTTCCTTTTTTAGAAAAAAACTATATTCTCATTTTCCCTGTTAATTCCCCCCCTTCTTTTAAAAAAAAAACAAATTTTCACTTCTCTTTTTAATTCACCCTTCTCATAACAAATAAAAACTCAAGCCTTGAATTTTTTTTTTTTAGAAAAAAGGCAAAATTATTTTTCTTTCCATTTTTTTTTTTCAAGAAAGATTCTTGACTTGGACTTAAAATTTGAAGAGAATGAGGGCAATCACAACCTTTTTAGAAACAAAGTGTTTTATTCATTTCATTTTTTTGTCTCAACTTCTAATGACCTATATTAATTTAGTCTCTATATGCATGAGTGCATATGATGCATGGATCCCGATTAATTTAAATTTTACCGAGTAATTATACGAGGAACACTGTCCGGATGCCTTCCACTCATACTGGTAAGACCCCCGTCCAGATGTTCCAAGCCTAGGGGCGATGGATTGAGATCGACAATAGCTGTCCAAATCCCAATCCCACACCCCATCATCGGGTCATTTTAATTAACTCATATGATCATGGCAGTCAACAATATGGAGAAACATAAAATTAAAACATGGATGCACATGAAGTTTGATTAAAAACTAAAGCTAATTTAATTTTTGTCCTTATTAATTAAAAAAATAATGAAACTACACCCAAGGCTTTAAGCAAAACTCATAAATATAGACCTATCCAACTATAAGGCCCAAAGCAAATATTAAAGTCCAAACATATACATATACACATACGTCAGCCCACACCACTAATTTACATAACAAACAAAACCCACATAATGGCAATCGGGCCCAAAGATGAATCCTCATGTGCATTAAGGGTTGAGCCCAAAGTTAAAACCCCCTAGGCCCAAGTGCATAACATGAAGCCCAAACTGAAATCCCAAGCCCAAGCATCAAATTATTACAAATTAAAATTATTCTTTGAATTTGAATCAATTTTAAACGTGAAGGACCAAATTGACCTAGATTGAGGGACCTAGGTGAGCACGTTGAAAAACTATTATCTTTATGTGCATAAAATTAAAAAACACAGTACCTAATTGCATCTAACATACATTTTTAGGGACTTGATTGACCGAAATTAGGGACCTAATTGCATGCAATTTTAAAAATTACCAACCTAAAAGTCTAATAAGAAGTAAATTTACACAAAATTATAATAAAAATGGAAATTAATCCAAAAATAGCTAAAAAAGTTCAAAAAGGTGAGAGGTATAAATACCTCACCTTCTCCTTTCTCAAACTCACCTTCAAAAAACCCTAACTCCTAGCACCGCCGCTGTCGCCGTTTGTCTCAGACCGTGCCGCCACGTCGGAGGTTCCACCACCGTCGGATGGGGCTCGAAACGTGCCGAGAGCTTCCTTTCAACGTCCTAAGCTCGAATCCGGTGCTATTTTCCCGAAATCTGCCTTCCAAAGCCCTAGATCTGGCTTTACCCGATTCGAGGACCAAGGCTTCGGACCTCAGTGACCCACCGCCGAATCCGCCTACTTCTCAAGATAAGTGTCTTGCCCCTTTTCTCTCACCACTCTCGCTAACGGGTTGTCTAAATGGGTTTGCCCACCTACCGAATTTCCAAACTTCAACCTAATCCCATTTTCTTCTCGTTTTATGTCTCAGGGGATGAAGGTATGAAGGGCACCGAAACAAAGGGGAGTTCGATTAGAAGGAAGGGCAAGTACAAGGTAACAATTTTTTTGAGTGATGTATCTTTGATATTTTGATGACTATGAACTAATAAAATTAAAAGCTTTTAATGAGGAAGGAAAAGGAACGAAAATGTATTTTCTTTTGTGGATTTTTCTCTGCCTTTGGTATTTTCTGTTTTTTGTTGTGGGTTCACTATGAAAAGAGAAAAGTAATTTTTTTTATGTTTTTATGTTTCTGTGGCTATGCTTGACTAAAGGAAAAATGTGCCATCTTTTTTTGCGTATCTTTCTGTGATCGGCCCCCCCTTTTTCTCTACTGTTCATGCATATATATACCAATGCTGAAGAAATTCATCCCCACCGTAACTTTTTGTGTTGTTTTATCCAACGGTTCAGGAGCTTTAGGGATTTAATTCCCTATTTCTCCTTTTAGGCCCTGCAGGTAAGCCTTTTGTCCTCTCCTGCAATTCCATCTTTAATGGATACAAATGCCCCTGATTTGTTTGTTTATGTATTTTTGTTTGAGCCTGGCATGCCTCTGGTTGGTGCTGCAGGAGGCCAGAGTTGGTGCTTGCACCAACTAAGGCCACTGTGTGTTTTGCTTTGCATTAATTTTTTGTTGTCTTTCTTTTACAGGTTGGAGCTGCGTGGGATGCATCTTGTCTCTGAGTTATGCTGAGATGGCTTCTGAGGTGGAGGTGGGGCAACTGGGAAAGTCTCCTGCAGCCAATCAGGGACTGCCAAATAGGTAAGGGCCCCACTCTTTCCTCTCTTCACTTGTTTTGCTTGTTTCTGCATGGAATACGTATGACATGTGTGCATATGAATATGTAAGATGTTCTTGAAATGCATGGTATACGCAAGATGCTAATGTGGAAATGCTAAGTGGTGTTTATTTGCTGAATTAAATATATATTTTTTGTAATGAGAATCTGTAGAATACTATGCTATGAAATGCTTGTGCAATGCCAAAGTGCTAAAGGTAAGATGCAATGCTCTAAAGGTGGATGACATGAAACTGGTTTTTAGCTAATATATGAAATGACATGTTATAAATTGGGTTCATGCTATGTGAGGATGGGAAATGGGGGTTGCTGTTCTGTTTTAATGCTCTATCTTATCATGAACTTGTGCTCAACTATTTGTGTTTGCCATGAAGTCGTACTCTGACCTTGCTTGAATTTGATGAAGTTGTGATCTTGTAATGAGTTTAAGTTCATTAAGTGTGGGATGGATGCTTGCTGCCTTTGTTTAGTCTTTCATATTTTTCCATTGCCTCACATGTTTTTGGATTCGGTGTATGTTGTTCACTTATTTGTTTTGACCTGATGGTGGACTGATTTCGAATGCTGAAACCATCCTATCTAGGAATGACAATACTGCTTATTGATTTGCTAAATGGTTCTGTCTTATTGAAACTGAATGCACTGTTATGGTAAAATGCATGTGAATGCTTACTAAAAATAGTGTATGTAGTGGTGAGTGCGTGTAATGATGCTCATGATCTAAATATGCAATCCTAAATGCAGTGCTGCTGTTTTGATTGACTTTGCTTGCAAATGATCTATCTTGAGTGAAATGATTAATGTGATTGTATATGCTGCTGAATTGGTGTTTATAGCATGTAAATGTGAAATGAATAGAACTGCTGTATATGCTGAATCGATATTAAATGCCCTGTAGTATGCCTGCTGACTTTAATCTAAGCATGAAATGTTGTTTGCTTTAAAAAGAGTTGCTAAAATGCTATGAAAAATTGCATTATTGATGCAGTGAGAATGAGGATGCCTAGTTTGAGTTTTATATTCGTGAAATGCCAGTGCAATCTGAACTCTGAAATGCCTTGAACGCAGATTCGAATATGATAGTAAATCTAAGTACCACATGCTTAATGCCCTAATGCTTCTTTTCCCTTTTTGTTTGTTTGTGTTGTATTATGCGGATTTATTGACGGGTGTACGATCTTGGGGAAGTAATGCAAAGGAGCCTGCAACTGATTCCTTGGCGCCCATAATTGGCCAGCTGAACTAACACCGATTTGAAAGCTTGAGGGATGCAAAGGAAATGACGGGCGTTAAATACCAAGGGTGTCAAATGCTTTAGGCTGGAAATGGACAGCTTTTTTTTGTATTTTCTGGTTTCAATTTTGTAAATGTAAAGCTGCAAAAGGGTTTGTAAGGATTTATAATTTTCTGTATGAACTTGGAACTTGAATGTGCCTAGTCTCGCAAAGATTTGGCACCCTCAAACTTGTCAAAGCCCGAATCAAATAAAAATGAAAAAGTTTAATTAACAAATGGAGGTCCAAAAGCATTAATAAAAGAAATGGCTTAAAGTGAGACAAAGAGAATCCCAAAGATGAATTTAAAAACAAGGTGCAAGATCGGCCCCGAAATGACGATCCGATATGAAATAGGAAGTGAATAATTAACTTGGTCCAAACAAAAGAAAGTGAGCCCAATAAGGAGAACCTAAAAAAAACAAACTTATTTACTGAAGGAGAAATGGCCAAGATTACTGATGTGACCTGGAAACAAATTGCCCCGACGAGCCAATTGGCTAACTGTAAATCCAAAATGGGGTGTCTACAGGCCCCGAAACGCGTTTTTCGCCAAAAATCGTGATGGTACACGATTTCGGCTAAAAACTTACCCGAAAATATTTTTCTCAATTTTTTACCACAGTACTCATAAAAAAATATATAATTCAACGCCAAAAAGATTGCAGAGTTTTTCACGCTTCTATTATCGTTTTCCCATTTTTTTCCAAATTAATTTTTTATTAAATCGAAACAAGATTTAGATGCATGCTCGTAAAAACAAATCGTTAAATTGAATGTGGGTTGGATTTGTTTCGATGAATATAGATATTTTAAAGGAGTCTTTGTGCCTAAAATCATGTAAAATTGCTTCGGGGCTCCGGAACGCGTTTTGAGCTAAAAATCGTGATGGTTAGTATATGATTTCTGCTAAAATTTAGCTGACCCAAAAAGTTTTGTCCTGAATTTTTTGCCATAATACTCGGAAAAAATATATAAGTCAACGCCAAAAAAATTGAAGGGTCTTTTACGCTTCTAATAGTTTTTTTCATATTTCTTTCCAAATTTATTTCTAATTAAATCGAAACATGACTCAGATGCTTGAAAGAACAAATCCTTATATCCAATGTGACTGAGATTTTGTTAAACGAATTTGGATAATTCATGGAGTCTATATGTCAAAAACCATGCAAAACTGAGTCGAGGCCCCGAAACACGTTTTTAGCCAAAAACACGTTTAGTACACGATTTCGGCTAAAAACTAACCCGAAAATATTTTTCTTAATTTTTTGCCAAAATACTCATTAAAAAATATATAATTCAACGCCAAAAAGATTGCAGAGTTTTTCACACTTCTATTATCGTTTTTCCATTTTTTTCCAAATTAATTTTCAATTAAATCGAAACAAGATTTAGAGGCACGCTCGTAAAAACAAATCGTTAAATTGAATGTGGGCTGGTTTTGGCTCGATGAACATAGATATTTCAAGGAGTCTTTGAGCCAAAAATTATGCAAAATTGATCCGGGGCTCCGGAACGCGTTTTGAGCTAAAAACCGTGATGGTTAGTACACGATATCGGCTAAAATTTTGCAAAAACTAACCCAAAAATTTTTTCCTCAATTGTTTTACCATAATACTCAGAAAAATACATAATTCAACGCCAAATAAATTGACGGTTTTCACGCTTCTAATATCGTTTTCCCATTTTTTTCCAAAATAATTTCTAATTAAATCGGAACGAGATCCAGATCCTCGTAAAAACAAATCCTTAAATCCAATAAGGTTGAAATTTGCCACAATACTCGGAAAATATATATAAGTCAACGCCAAAAATCATGCAAAACTAAGTCAGGGCCCCGAAACGCGTTTTTAGCCAAAAACCATGATGGTATACGATTTTCAGCTAAAAACTGACCTGAATAGTTATTTCTTAATTTTTTGCCACAATACTCTGGAATATATAGATATATATATTTAAATGTATAAATTCAACGCAAAAAAGATTGACGGGCTTTTCACGCTTCTAATATCGTTTTTCCATTTTTTTCGAATTAATTTCGAATTAAATAGAAACAAGATTCAGAAGCCCGTAAAAATAAATCCTTATATCCAATGTGGCTGAGATTTGGTTTAATAAACAAAGGTATTTCAAGGATTCTTTGCGCCAAAAATCATGCAAAATTGATCCGGGGCTCCAGAACGCGTCTTGAGCCAAAAACCGTGATAGTTAGTACACGATTTCGGCTAAAATTTTGCAAAAACTGACCCGAAAAAGTTTTTCCTCAATTTTTTGCCACAAATACTCCAAAAAAATATATAATTCAACGCCAAAAAAATTGAAGGGTTTTTCACGCTTCTAATATTGTTTTTCATATTTCTTTCCAAATTTATTTCTAATTAAATCGAAACAAGACTCAGATGCTCGTGAAAACAAATCCTTACATCCAATGTGGCTGAGATTTGGTTAGATGAACATGGATATTTTATGGAGTCTATATGTCGAAAACCATTCAAAACTGAGTCGAGGTCCCGAAACGCGTTTTTAGCCAAAAACCGTGATGGTAGTACATGATTTCGGTTAAAAACTGATCCGAAAATATTTTCTCAATTTTTTTCCACAATACTCATAAAAAATATGTATAATTCAATAACAAAAAGATTGCAAAGTTTTTCACGTTTCTATTATCGTTTTTCCATTTTTTCTAAATCAATTTTTAATTAAATCGACACAAGATTTAGATGCACTCTCGTAAAAACAAATCGTTAAATTGAATGTGGGTTGGATTTGATTCGATGAATATAGATATTTGAGGGAGTCTTTACACCAAAAATCATGCAAAATTGACCCGGGGCTCCAGAACGCGTTATGAACCAAAAATCGTGATGTAACATACACGATTTCGGCTAAATTTTGCAAAAACTGACCCAAAAATAATTTCCTCAAATTTTTGCCACAATACTCAGAAAAAATATATAATTCAACGCCAAATAAATTGACGGTTTTCACGCTTCTAATATCGTTTTTCAATTTTATTCCAAAATAATTTCTAATTAAATCGGAACAAGATCCAGATCCTCGTAAAAACAAATCCTTAAATCCAATAAGGTTGAAATTTGGTTAGATGAATATGGATATTTTTTTTTGAAGAAATATGAATATGGATATTTAATGGAGTCTATATGTCGAAAACCATATAAAACTGAATCTAGGCCTTCAAACGCGTTTTCAGCCATAAACCGTGATGGTTGGTACATGATTTCTGCTAATATTTTGCAAAAGCTGACCCGAAAAGTTTTGTCTTCAATTTTTTGCCACAATACACATAAAAAATATATACGTCAACGCCAAAAAAATTGAAGGGTTTTTCACGTTTCTAATATCATTTTTCTATTTTTTCCGTATTAATTTCTAATTAAATCGAAACAAGATTCAGATCCTCGTAAAAACAAATCTTTAAATCCAATGTGGCTGAGATTTGGTTAGATGATTATAGGTATTTCAAGGAGTATTGGCGCCAAAAACCATGCAAAATTAAGTCGAGGCCCCGAAACGCATTTTTAGCCAAAAACAGTTATGGTTAGTACACGATTTCGGCTAAAAACTGACCCGAAAATATTTTTCTCAATTTTTTGCCACAATACTCATAAAAAATATATAACACAACGCCAAAAAGATTGTAGAGTTTTTCACGCTTCTATTATCGATTTTTCATTTTTCCAAATTAATTTTTAATTAAATCGAAACAAGATTTAGATGCATGCTCGTAAAAACAAATCGTTAAATTGAATGTGGGTGGGATTTGGTACGATGAATATAGATATTTCAAAGAGTTTTTGCGCCAAAAATCATGTAAAATTGATCCGGGGCTCCGGAACGCGTTTTGAGCCGAAAACTGTGATGGTTAGTACATGATTTCAGCTAAAACTTTGCAAAGCTGGCCCGAAAAGTTTTTCCTCAATTTTTCGCCACAATACTCAGAAAAAATTTATAATTCAACGCCAAACAAATTGACGGTTTTCACGCTTCTAATCCTGGTTTTCCATGTTTTTTCCAAAATAATTTCTAATTAAATCAGAACAAGATTCAGATCCTCGTTAAAACAAATCCTTAAATCCAATGCGGCTGAGATTTGGTTAGATGAATATGGGTATTTCATGGAGTCTATATGTCGAAAACCATGCAAAACTGATTCAAGGCCCCGAAACGCGCTTTTTTGCCAAAACATGTGATGGTTAGTACATGATTTCCGCTAAAAACTGACCCAAAAATATTTTTCTCAATTTTTTGCAACAATACTCATAAAAAATATATAATTCAACGCCAAAAAGATTGCAGAGTTTTTCACGCTTCTATTATCGTTTTTCCATTTTTTCCAAATTAATTTTTATTTAAATCGAAACAAGATTTAGATGCATGCTCGTAAAAACAAATCGTTAAATTGAATGTGGGTGGGATTTGGTTCGATGAATATAGATATTTCAAGGAGTCTTTGCGCCAAAAATCATGCAAAATTGATCCAGGGCTCCGGAACGCGTTTTGAGCCAAAAACCGTGATGGTTAGTACACGATTTCGGCTAAAACTTTGCAAGAACTGACCCGAAAAGTTTTTCCTCAATTTTTTGCCACAATTCTCAGAAAAAATATATAATTCAACACCAAATAAATTGACGGTTTTCACGCTTCTGATATCGTTTTTCCATTTTTTTCCAAAATAATTTCTAATTAAATCGGAACAAGATTCAGATCCTCGTAAAAATAAATCCTTAAATCCAATGTGGCTGAGATTTGGTTAGATGAATATGGATATTTAATGGAGTCTATATCTCGAAAACCATGCAAAACTAAGTCGAGGCCCTGAAACGTGTTTTTAGCCATAAACTATGATGGTTAGTACATGATTTCGGCTAAAATTTTGCAAAAGTTGACACGAAAAGTTTTGTCCTCAATTTTTTGCCACAATACACAGAAAAAATATATAAGTCAACGCCAAAAAAATTGAAGGGTTTTTCACGCTTCTAATATCGTTTCTTTATTTTTTTTCCAAAATAATTTCTAATTAAATCGGAACAAGATTCAGATCCTCGTAAAAAAAATCCTTAAATCCAATGCGGCTGAGATTTGGTTAGATGAATATGGATATTTCATGGAGTCTATATGTCAAAAACCATGCAAAACTAAGTCGAGGCCCTGAAACGCGTTTTTAGCCATTAAGCGTGATGTAGTACATAATTTCGGCTAAAATTTTGCAAAAGCTGACCCGAAAAGTTTTGTCCTCAATTTTTTGCCACAATACTCATAAAATATATATATAAGTCAACGCCAAAAAAATTGAAGGGCTTTTCACGTTTCTAATATCGTTTTTCCATTTTTTTTCCAATTAATTTCTAATTAAATGGAAACAAGATTCAGATGCCCGTAAAAACAAATCCTTATATCCAATGTCGCTGAGATTTGGTTCAATGAATAAAGGTATTTCAAGGAGTCTTTGCGCCAAAAATCATGCAAAATTGATACAGGGCTCCAGAACGCGTTTTGAGCCAAACACCGTGATAGTTAATACACGATTTCGGCTAAAATTTTGCAAAAACTTACCCGAAAAGTTTTTCCTCAATTTTTTGCCACAATACTCAGAAAAAATATATAATTCAACACCAGATAAATTGACGGTTTTCACGCTTCTGATATCGTTTTTCCATTTTTTATAAAATAATTTCTAATTAAATCGGAACAAGATTCAGATCCTCGTAAAAACAAATCCTTAAATCCAATGTGGCTGAGATTTGGTTAGATGAATATGGGTATTTCATGGAGTCTATATGTCGAAAACCATGCAAAACTGAGTCGAGGCGTTGAAACGCGTTTTTAGCCAAAAACTGTGATGGTTAGTATATGATTTCGGCTAAAATTTGCAAAAGCTGACCCGAAAATTTTTGTCTCCAATTTTTTGCCACAATACTCAAAAAAATATATAAGTCAATGCCAAAAAAATTGAAGGGTTTTTCACGCTTCTAATATCGTTTTTCTCTTTTTTTTAAGTATTTATTTCTAATTTAATCGAAATAAGATTCAGATGCTTGTAAAAACAAATCCTTAAATCCAATGTAGCCAAGATTTGGTTAGATGAATATAGGTATTTCAAAGAGTCTCTGCGCCAAAAATCATGCAAAACGAAGTCAGGGCCCCGAAACGCGTTTTTAGCCAAAAACTATGGTTAGTATACGATTTTCAGCTAAAAACTGACCCGAAAAGTTATTTCTCAATTTTTTCCACAATACTCAAGAATATATATATTCAACACAAAAAAGATTGACGGGCTTTTCACGCTTCTAATATCGTTTTTCCATTTTTTTCCAAATTAATTTCTAATTAAATGGAAACAAGATTCAGATGCCCGTAAAAAGAATCCTTATATCCAATGTCGCTGAGATTTGGTTTAATGAATAAAGGTATTTCAAGGAGTCTTTGCGCCAAAAATCATTCAAAATTGATCCAGGGCTCCGGAACGCGTTTTGAGCTAAAAACCGTGATAGTACACGATTTCGGCTAAACTTTTACAAAAACTGACCCGAAAAGTTTTTCCTCAATTTTTGGCCACAATACTCAGAAAAAATATATAATTCAGCGCCAGAAAATTTGAAGGGTTTTTCACGCATCTAATATTGTTTTTCATATTTCTTTCCGAATTTATTTTAATTAAATAGAAATAAGACTCAGATGCTCGTAAAAACAAATCCTTATATCCAATGTGGCTGAGATTTGGTTAGATGAATATGGATATTTCATGGAGTCTATAAGTTGAAAACCATGCAACACTGAGTCGAGGCCCTGAAATGCGTTTTTAGCCAAAAACTGTGATGTTTAATACACGATTTCGGCTAAAAACTGACCCAAAAATATTTTTCTCAATTTTTTGCAACAATACTCATAAAAAATATATAATTCAACGCCAACAAGATTGCAGAGTTTTTCACGCTTCTATTATCGTTTTTCCATTTTTCCAAATTAATTTTTAATTAAATCGAAACAAAAATTTAGATGCATGCTTGTAAAAACAAATCGTTAATGTGAATGTGGGTGGGATTTGGTTCGATGAATATAGATGTTTCAAGGAGTCTTTTCGCCAAAAATCATGCAAATTTGATCCGGGGCTCCGGAACGCGTTTGGAGCCAAAAACTGTGATGGTTCGTACACGATTTCGGCTAAAACTTTGCAAAAACTGACCCGAAAAGTTTTTCCTCAATTTTTTGCCACAATACTCATAAAAAATAAATAATTCAACGTCAAACAAATTGACGGTTTTCACGTTTCTAATATCGTTTTGCCTTTTTTTTCCAAAATAATTTCTAATTAAATCGGAACAAGATTCAGATCCTCGTAAAAATAAATCCTTAAATCCAATGTGGCTTAAATTTGTTCGATGAAAAAAGATATTTCAAGGAGTCTTTGCGCCAAAAATCATGAAAAATTCAGCTGGGGCTCCGAAACGCGTTTTTAGCCAAAATCCGTGATGGTTAGTACATGATTTCGGCTAAAATTTTTGCAAACACTGACCCGAAAAGTTTTTCCTCAATTTTTTGCCACAATACTCAGAAAAAATATATAAGTCAACGCCAAAAAATTGAACAGTTTTTTTCACTTCTAATATTGTTTTTCTAAATTTTCCGTGTTTATTTCTAATTAAATTAAAACAAGATTCAAATGCTTGTAAAAACAAATCCTTATATCCAATGTGGCTGAGATTTAGTTAGATGATTATAGGTATTTCAAGGAGTCTCGGCACCAAAAATCATGCAAAACTAAGCCGGGACCTGTAACACGACTTTGGCCAAAAACCGTGATGGTTAGTATACGATTTTCAGCTAAAAACTAACCCGAAAAGTTATTTCTCAATTTTTTGCCACAATACTCAGAAATATATATATATATATATATATAAATTCAACGCAAAAAAGATTGACGGGCTTTTCACGCTTCTAATATCGTTTTTCCATTTTTTTCCGAATTAATTTCTAATTAAATGGAAACAAGATTCAGATGCCCGTAAAAACAAATCCTTATATCCAATGTGGTTGAGATTTGGTTCAATGAATAAAGGTATTTCAAGGGGTCTTTGCGCCAAAAATCATGCAAAATTGATCCAGGGCTCCAGAACGCGTTTTGAGCCAAACACAGTGATAGTTAGTACACGATTTCGGCTAAAATTTTGCAAAAACTTACCCGAAAAGTTTTTCCTCAATTTTTTGAAACAATACTCAGAAAAAATATATAATTCAGAGCCAGAAAAATTGAAGGATTTTTCACGCTTTTAATATTGTTTTTCATATTTCTTTCCGAATTTATTTGTAATTAAATCGAAACAAGACTAAGATGCTCGTAAAAGCAAATCCTTACATCCAATGTGGCTGAGATTTGGTTCGATGAAAAAAGATATTTCGAGGAGTCTTTGCGCCAAAAATCATGCAAAATTGATCTGGGGCTCCGGAACGCGTTTTGAGCCAAAAACCGTTATGGTTATTACACGATTTCGACTAAAATTTTGAAAAAACTGACCCGAAAAGTTTTTCCTCAATTTTTTTTCCACAATACTCAGAAAAAATATTTAATTCAACGCCAAATAAATTGACGGTTTTACGCTTCTAATATCGTTTTTCCATTTTTTTCCAAAATAATTTCTAATTAAATCAGAACAAGATTCAGATCCTCGTAAAAACAAATCCTTAAATCCAATGTGGCTGAGATTTGGTTAGATGAATATGGATATTTCAAGGAGTCTCTATGTCGAAAACCATTTAAAACTGAGTTGAGGCTCCGAAACGCGTTTTTAGCCAAAAACCGTGATGGTTAGTACATGATTTCGGCTAAAAACTGACCCGAAAATATTTTTCTCATTTTTTTGCCACAATACTCATAAAAAATATATATATATATAATTCAATGCCAAAAAGATTGCAGAGTTTTTCACACTTCTGTTATCGTTTTCCCATTTTTTTCCAAATTAATTTTTAATTAAATCTAAACAAGATTTAGATGCATGTTCGTAAAAACGAATCGTTAAATTGAATTTGGGCAAGATTTGGTTCGATGAATATATATTTCAAGGAGTATTTGCGCCAAATATCATGCAAAATTGATCCGGGGTTCCGGAACGCGTTTTGAGCCAAAAACCGTTATGGTTAGTACATGATTTCGGCTAAAATTTTGAAAAAACTGACCCGAAAAGTTATTCCTCAATTTTTGGATAAAATACTCATAAAATATATATAATTTAACACCAAAAATATTGGAGGACTTTTCACGTTTTTGATATCATTTTTCATACTTTTTCTGATTTAATTTCTAATTAAATCGAAACAAGATTCCAGTACTCGTAAAAACAAATTATTAAATCCAATATAGCTGATATTTTATTAGATGAATATGGATATATCAAGGAGTCTTGGCGTCAAAAATCATGCAAAACTGAGCCGGGGCTCCGTAACGCTTTTTTAGCCAAAAACTGTGATGTTTATTACACGATTTTAGCTAAAATTTTGTAAAAATTGACCTGAAAGATATTTCCTCAAATTTTGGCTAAAATATACATAAAAATAAATATTTCAACGCCAAAAAGATTGAAGGGATTTTCACGTTTTCAATATCGTTTTATCTATTTTTTTCGAATTAATTTCTAATTAAATCAAAACAAGATTCACGTGCTTGTAAAAACAAATTCTTAAATCCAATGTGGTTGAGATTTGATTAGTTGGATATAGATATTTCAAGTAGTCTCGGAGTCAAAAATCATGCAAAATCGAGGTGGGTCCCCGGAATGCTTTTTTAGCAAAAAACTGTGATGGTTAGTTAGTACACGAATTTGACTAAAATTTTGACAAAATTGAGACAAAAGATTTCTCCTCAATTATTGGCTAAAATACTCATAAAAATATATAATTCAACACAAAAAAGATTGTAGGGCCTTTCACGCTTTTAATATCGTATTTCTTATTTTTTCTAAATTAATTTCTAATTAAATCGAAACAAGATTCAGATGCTCGTTATAACAAATTCTTAAATCCAATGTTGCTGAGATTTGGTTAAATAATGTAAAGTATTAAACCAATTTTTTTTTATTGTTCTGAAAAGAATATTGAAGCACTGTTTTGGAAAATCACCCAATTATAATCGTGGGAAACTTGCCAAATAAAAGTAAACTAGCAATTTTTTTTTCCTTGGCGTAGGAAACTTTAATCTTGACAACCTCGGTATAAGACCAATTTTTTTAAACATGTAAAGTATTAAACTAATTTTTTACCTTAATGCCCATAATTTATTTAAATTAAATAAATATAAATTATAAATAAAAAGTATTTCAAATAATTATGGCAAGTAAATTATTATAATTATATTTTGTATTTACAATATCTTTACATAATTAAAATAAAAAGTTTCATGACTATAAATTATAATATTATAATTAAATATATTATAATCGAAAAATAATTATTAGAAGTAAATTATTAATTACAATTATAGTGGATTGTTAATATATTTTCATAATTTAAAATTTTAAATATTAGATTTACAATATCTTTTCATATTTAATAAAAAAGTTGAATTATCTAAAAAAAGGAAAATTCTAAACAACTAGAAAAATTGACCAGAATTTTGTCCCAAATGATGTGTCATGTGGGGTCATCCCATGTTTTATAGCAAAACCCCACTTAAATAGTGGTGGGACCAGTCTACTGGACCAATCGTGTAATAACACGCCATGGAGGATCAAATTTCGGGTCAATTTTTCTGGTCATGTAGTAAAACTTCTAAAAAAATTAAATGACTAAAAAGAATTTTAATTTGTGATTTTATATAACGGTAAGATAAGATAAGATATAGTAAAATCCCATCTTTATTATCCATTGCAAATAAATAATTGGGAAAATTCCTGTTAGGTGTATTGAAGTTCAAAATAATCAACGGATGGTGGTATGATGAAAAGTAGTCAATATTTGGTGTAATAGATATATTTATCCCTATGAAGTGTAATAGGTATGGATTTTGTAAAGACGAAAATAAATAATTCCCATCTTTATAAGATAACGGTAAGATAAGATAAGATAAGATAAAGTAAAATCTCATCTTTATTATCCGTTGCAAATAAATAATTCCCGAGGTCAAGATTTCAAATGCAAAATACTTTAGAGTTTAGAAACAAGCAGGTCCAAGTTGGGCAAAAAAATGCAGGTCCAAGACCAAAATAAGTCGGGCCTTTGTTTCTTGGGTTCCGCCATTTTTGGGCAGGCCGCAACGAAATTGGGCCTCTCAGCCCCAAGAACTTGTTTTTCAGCTGTGGCCCGTGGACCGTGGGCATCTCTTCAAACTTGGAATCTAGCTTTAGGATTCTCACATATTTTTCATGGGGAAATGAGATATAGTGGTGACAATTGACACAAGACTTAACCCTCAATTTTTAATGCTCTGCTTTTACCAACTTTGAGATTCCATGGCTTCTTATATCCATTAATCAAGTCTATAATTATACATGTAAGGAAGGTGTTGAGTGTTGACTTGTTAATATATTTTTCACAAGTTTTGCGCAAGCAAACACCTAACTTTCTTGTCTTACTTCACAGTGGTTACATAACAATGAAAAATATTCATGCCCCCAATCGAAGCTCCATAATGTTATATAATTTCAATCAATTCTTGTTGCAGCAATAGTGTATTGACTACTAAAGAAGAAGAAGAAGAAAAATGAAATTGAAAGTTGCATTAATTCTCTTTGTGGTACTATCCTTGAGCAAAGTGCCTCTAAAAGCAGGTGCCAGAAAAGCTGCTTGCCACAATCCATTATATGGGAACTGCTTTGGCATCCCTCATAAATGTCCACCAGGTTGTCCAAGCCTATGTGAGGTAGATTGCAGGATCTGCAAGCCCTACTGCGGTACGTTTCTTTTAATTTCTTTTATTAATTCGAGTCCTCTTGGATTTTCCTTGTTCAAACATAAATGCATTAGTAAGTGTTATTACGTATTACAGTTTATTTTCCGTACATACATATAGCTTGTGATAGGCCAGGAGCTGTTTGCCAGGACCCAAGGTTCATTGGAGCTGATGGCATCATGTTTTACTTCCATGGCAAGAAAGACAAGGATTTCTGCTTGGTCTCTGATTTCAACCTTCATATTAATGCTCATTTTATTGGCAAGAAGGGCAAAAAGGGAAGAGACTTCACATGGGTCCAGTCCCTTGGTATTTTGTTCGATTCTCATCAGCTCTATATTGGAGCAGAAAGGGTTGCCAAGTGGGAGGAATCAGTTGAAAACATGGTGATCAAATTTGATGGAAAAGATGTCTTGGTTCCAGCAGGCGAAGGCCAAATATGGAAGTCGCCAGAAGCAGGATTAAAGATAGAAAGGCAAGCAGAGACCAATAAGGTGAGGCTCAGAGTCGAAGGTTTGCTCGAAATAGTGGCACGCGTGGTTCCAATAACTATGGAAGAATCAAGGGTGCATGGATACGATGTGACTGAGGATGATTGCTTTGCGCATTTGGAGTTGAACTTCAAGTTTGATTCACTAAGCGCAATGGTGAACGGAGTTTTGGGACAGACATACAAGCCAAACTACAAAAGCAGAGTAAAATTGTCCGTTCCCATGCCGATCATGGGAGGGGCAGAGAAGTTTGCCATTTCTCATCTCTTTGCCACAGATTGTGCAGTTTCCAACTTCGGGTTGAAGGCGAAGATGGTTGGGGGTGGAGAAACCTTGAGCTTTGAATGTGGAGATGGATCTGGAGGTAAAGGGATAGCCTGCAGAAGGTAGAGTAAACAAGAAGTGAAGGCTCAGTTAGTTCTAGCACTAATAAATAAGATAATGGGTTTTTCCTGTCTATTTAAGAATCTAAAGAATGTTTGAACCTGTCTGCTCTTCTCAGCAGGCAAAATAATATAAGTACTTGCTGTCTACTTGTATTCACATGTTGCACAGAGCTGCCTATTTGCTCCTCTTTATACTTTTCATCTGTTGAACAAGATCAAGATCAGTTCATCATTTTTCCTTTTAGTTTCAACCACAGAGAGATAGAGAGGGAGAGGAAAAGAGAAGAAAATTTATTCATCTTTAATGCATCAATAACAGTTGCAACTAATCAGATTCTATCAAGTTACAGATTAGTCTTAGAAAAATCACACACAAGTCCCCTGTTTCTATTGTCATTACCAGTAATCTCCACAAGAACATAACCCATTAGAAAAGTGATGAAACCGCTTAGGATCTCGAATAATGATAACACGCCTCTCAATCAATGATACTAATTTTGCCATGCTATGACAATCACCACATATCCTAAGGTTTTTTGTTATGATTAGTGGCATTGCAGCATCAGTCACCAAAAGCCCGAATGCCATGGCTAACTTCTCGCTGTGTTCATTGATCATATTCTCTTTAACCTCCTCATCGACATCATGTAGAACAAATTCTGTTTTGGACACAAATCCAGCTTTTCTTATCTTTCTGATTAATTCTTCCAACTTAATATATATCAACTCTGCCATAGGGTGAGATCTGTCACCCACTACAAAGCGATGGATTTTATTTCCATGCTCAACAAAGCTACATCCTGAGGTTCTGCTCAGACTTCTCTCTTTCATTAATGCCCTAATTTTTGAAGCCTCACTCCATCTTCCAGCTGCAGAATAAATATTTGACAGCATGATGTAGTTTGTGGCATTTGATGGGTCTAGGGAAAACAATGTTTCTGCAACTTCCTTTCCGAGTTCAATGTTGCCATAGATTCTACAAGCACCAAGAAGAGCAGCCCATACTCCAGAATTCGGCTCCATTGGCATGCTTTTAATCAGATCATAAGCATCACTGAGAAGTCCTGAGCGGCCAAGAAGATCAACCATGCATGAATAGTGATCCAACTTCTGCTCCACCCCATAAACTTCAGACATAATCTTGAAGTAATGCTTTCCCTCGTTGACAAGTCCTGAATGACTACAAGCGCTTAACAAATGAGTGAAGGTAACATGATCAGGATCTACACCTTTTTTCACCATTACTTCGAAAAGCTTTATTGCATCTTTACCATAACCATGGACAGCATAGCCTGCAAGCATGGCAGTCCAGGCCACTCTGTCCAGATAAATAATCTCGCCAAAAACCTTACTTGCAGCATGTAAAGTCCCTAACTTGCCATACAAGTCTAAAAGTGCAGTTGCAATAGTTGTATTAGCAATCAAACTAAACTTTAAAATCAAACAATGAATACTCTCACCTAAATTTCTAAAGCCCAGATCTTCACAAGCCTGAATAACAGCCAACATAGTAGCTTGATCAAACTCAACTTCAGCCTTTCTCATCCTAGTGAAAATTTCCAAACTTTCCTCAGCAAGCCCATTTTGAGTGTATATTGCAATCATCGAATTCCAAGACACTAAATTCGGGACTGGCATTAGCTGAAATAACCGACTAGCTTCATGTAAATTTCCAGACTTTCCATACATGCTAATAAGAGCATTTACAACTTTCACTTCATCTAGTATACCCAATTTGATTGCAAAGCCATGAATACACTTGCCTTCACTTAAAGCTCCCTCATCACTACAAGCTGAGATTATAGATAAAAATGTGACATAATTTGGTTGCATATGTAATACAAATCTCATTCTACAAAATTCACTCAAGCATCTAGATGTAAACCCACTTCTTAATAATCCAGAAATGAAGGAATTCCAGGAAACCAAATCTTTATCAGGCATTTCATCAAACAAATGTTTCGCATCTTCCGGGCATCCTAGTCTAGCATAACAAGTGACCAACTGATCACCAATGAATCCATGACGGTAATTCACAGATTTGATAACTCGAGCATGAAAAGCCTGACAGTTGGAGAGACGAGCGCAAGATTTTATAGCAACAATCAGTGTCGAGACAAATGAGTCTAAGCTTGATTGAGAGTGAAGTTGAAGAGAAGATGGTGAAAAAATGACATAGCAAAGACCCTTTTGGCTGACAAAGAAAGGGTTTTGTTTTAGATAATTGGTGCGAAAGCTGGAGAAGAAGTGTGGTAATAACCATAATTCTCTCATCTCCCATTTTTCAACTCAGAACAAGCATCAAGTTAAAGACAAAAAGGCTGGGACTTTGGGAGAGATGAAGTAATGAAAGTTTAATGTGTATCACTATCCCACATCAATAGCATATAAGTAGTTGACATTTCCTAACTATTATAAAAAGAGAAACGCTAGAAAGAGTCAAGCATCTTTGCGCTTGGGGCAATGACGCAGCTCATGAGGTTCTAACCGAGGCGCGTCTATTGCTGGTTGAAAACTATTTCCAAACCCCCTCGTAGGCCTGGGCTCGACCCTGGCCTTCGAGAATTTCTGGAAGGGCTCCCTTCGGGGTAAAGCCCTACAATTTTCAGTCCAAAATTTATTTACATATAAATCCCATTCCAAATTCCATATGAATTTGGACTTTAAGTTGGATCCAAGCATTTTTATGGGCCTTAACTATATAGTTAAGTCCATTACGTTAGATCCCAATGATAAATTGGTACTAGAGTCCAAGAATCCCCTGTTCCCCATGTTAGGCTCTTTCAAGTATTTATTTATGATTATGATATGGTTGAAAAATTCTTTCACCTTGTTTTTTGTGGTTTCAATTCTAACCAAAGGAGTCAAGCTTATTACATGGAAGGTTGAGACATGTTTGATGTTTCCACATCAACGGATATAAAGATGATCCATTACTACAAACTGCTATATTAACCCACTTGATTGACCAGATATCAAGAAAAACTAGTGTAAATGTAAATGTGTAATAAAGAGTTGGGAAAAAGCCCATTTTGAGAGAGATTTATTACAAATCTACGACTGAGATTAACCCATTGGAACAACAATGTTCACGTACACAACTGTAACCCCCCTAAAAGACCTTTTTTCTGCAGATATCTTGTAACAGATGTACGCTGAGATTGTGTTCAGAAAAGAATCAGAAGAAGAAGCGCAAGTGTATGTCAACGTTTGGAGGAAAGCAAAAGAGAAGAGCAAATCAAAGGGCTTTCTCAGTTGCAGAGATGTCAGGCTTCGAATGACACGAGAGAAAGAAAAAAGAAACAAAGAAAGAGAAAGAGAAAGAGGTTGTGTGTAATAATGAACTTAGGCAGTGTAAAATAAATAAACTTCACCCTATTAGGACTTTGCTCAGTGGTTGGCCATATTCAAAATTTGCCAGAAAAAGCCAATTTTGCATAACCGTTACTTGCTCACGCGTCCAACCCCGTTTCTTTAATTTCAGCTTTCTGCCCCTTAATTGCCCTTCTTATCTCCCAAATCCCAAATTCATCTTTTTTCTCTACTCTTTTGAGTTTTGTCATTACTCATTACTCTCTCTCTTTCTACAGTAATAGTACTAGCTAGCTAAAGACTAAAGACTAAAGACTAAAGTCTCTTTCTTTTTCCCTCTAACTGGTTTTTCCGGCGACAGTCGATGGAAGGGGCCACCAGCAAACCGACGTCGTCTTCCGGCAAAGGAGGCAAGGGTCGAAATGGGGTTCTCGAGATGAAAGAATACCCTGACCCCCTTGCCTCTCATGATGACATTGTTAAGGATCCTATTGTTTTCTGGGATACTCTCAGGCGCTTTCATTTTGTCATGGGCACCAAGTTTATGTAATTAGTCTCCTTTCATTTTTCTCTTCAGCTTCTTCTTTTGAAATGAATTCTAGTGCTCATTATATATTGAAAAAATTTAAGAATGTGATTTTTTTTATTGGGTGAATGAAGTTATATGATTACATCAATGCCTCCTTTTTTCTTTGATTTCTTTCACAAAGGTGATTCCTTTTCATGCTGCTTTGTATATATCTATCTTCTCTTTGACATGTCTTTTTTTATCTGTCTTTCAAAGGATCCCTGTGATTGGAGGGAAGGAGTTAGATTTGCATGTTCTGTATGTAGAGGCAACAAAAAGGGGTGGTTATGAGAAGGTGAAACTTTCCCTTTTCAAATACCATCTAAAATCTTTTCCTTCGATTTTTCTCGTAATACCCATGTCTTAATGTACATATATATATGATCTTACTTTGATTGCCATGGCGGCTCTGTAGGTAGTTGCAGAGAAGAAATGGAGGGAAGTGGGTAGTGTTTTCAGGTTCTCTGCAACGACAACAAGTGCATCTTTCGTGCTTAGGAAACACTACTTCAGTCTCCTTTACCATTATGAGCAAGTTCATTTCTTTAAGGTTAAGGGTCCTCTACATACTCCAAAAGGTAGTTGATCAATTTTTACGCTTATCATGTTCTTCTTTTTGCATGTTTTATGTTTTCTTGTCCCTGTTTTCCTTCTAATAGTTGTTGTTAATTGTTATTTGATCATAGCTCTGTTTGATCCTTCTGGTTTTATGTAAAAAAATTCACATGTACGGCTCTAATGTTTATTTTTCTATACTGCAGTTGCATCTCCTGTTAGCGACCCTTCATGCAGACCTGAATTGGCTCTCGTGGAATATTCCCCTAATCCGATAAGAGAATTCCCAGATCCACTTATTGAAGGTAGGTTGGTTTTTTTTGTTCATATTAATTTGCTCACAATTTATTTATTTATTTTAGTAGGCAAAGAATAGAAGAGGATAAAGTTTGTGTCATCCACACAACACAAGAATGTGCCATTTTAATTTTGTTTGCTCCAAAATTTTCTGTTTGATTTTATCAAATAAGTTCATTTGTGATAACTTAGGGAATTAGTACAAGTTGTAAGGTAGCTATTTTATTTGGTATATATACTATATTTATATGGTTTTTTTGATATTTGATGTGAATGTTGATTTCTCAATCTTCATTTTTCATATGGGGTCCCACTACATTTATCCTTATATTTCTGGTATGTGGTTATGGTCCATATTATATTTGTATGATATCTATTGAGAAAGAAAATACTATGTAATTTTTGCTGTCTCTATCTATGGTTCAATCCAATGTTTTCAATTGCATACTAATATCTAGGAAAATTTTCATGTACAAATCTGCACCTTAACTGCTGGTGGAAGCAAACAGCAACAATTACATTAACAATGTATAAATGGATAGTACAAAACAACATTTTTGTTCAAATTCTTAATCAATGTCCTAAATTTCTTTAGCTTGAAGCATTTTGTATGAAAGAAGCTCTCCCTAACATGTTGATTTGAACTTGTTTTTTCTTCAGTTATTGGAACAATTGATGGGAAGTTTGATTGTGGATACCTGATATCTGTGAGGCTGGGTTCTGAGGTTCTTAGTGGAGTTCTTTACCATCCAGAGAAGCCAGGCCCTTCTGTGTCTGGACCAGAATATAACAAGGCCCTGGTTCCGTACAAACACATCCATAAGTCCCGCCATCCGGGGAGGAGGAGGCGGAGGAGAAGCCGAAGAACAGGAGACCCTAGCTACCCAAAACCAAACAGGAGTGGCTACAACTTTTTCTTTGCTGAAAAGCATTATAAACTCAAATCCCTCTACCCAAATAGGGAGAGGGAGTTCACCAAAATGATTGGGGAGTCTTGGAACAGTCTCAGCCCGGAAGAGAGGATGGTAATTCTGCAACAATAATAGATTAGAAAACTTTTGCTTATTTTCTTATAAGTATTCTGTTTCCTTGCAAACTAAGTAACAAAAGTTATAGTTAAGTAAGCCAATATTTTTGTTTCAGAATGGTGATTAATAATGCATTTGTTTGTAGGTGTACCAGAACATTGGATTGAAAGACAAGGAAAGATACAAGAGAGAACTTAAAGAGTACAAAGAGAGGCTGAAGACAGCGGAGGGTGTGGAAGTTGAGAAACCTGACTGCTAGACCTTTAAGACAAGGCAAATATTAGCATTAACCAAACAACTTATGTAAATAAGAACTGCCACTTTGGATATTTTTATCAAAAGAGGAAAAAAATTCCTCTTAATTATATGTCTAATTATCTTTAGTTGATTAAATTATATGAAAATATAGATCAAATTACATTACACCTCTAGTTTGCTGCATGCATGCAGAAGCTACAAGCCTATTAATTACATGGGCCAAACGCATATGTGATTAAAGGGTTATTTTAGAATTTATTTTCTTTGTTGTTTTTGGTAGAGAACATGAACTTAACCATTAAACCGAAATAGAGCTACGGTACAAAATATGACCATTCGCATCAAGCGATAACAAAAGAATGAGGTTTTGTTAACACGATCAAAGCCTCATCAAAGCTAATACATCGGGACAAAGAGCCAAACTTAGTTAGAGCATCCGCACAAAAATTGTCTTCCCGAAATATATGTTGGATTTTTACCTCCTCAAACTGTTGGAGCCGCCCCATTAGCATCCCTTATTCAATGTTTGATATATTTAAGATTACATTAGTTTATGAATATGGAGAAAAGAACTTACAAGTTGAATTAGCATTTGTGCTAAGCATATATACATAAAATAATATCAAAAATTACGAAAAACATTTTGGGTGAAAGTTAATAAAGTACTCTAGTCTAGGACTTTATTTAATGTTGAAATTTCATTTCCAAATTCCAAATAACAAAAGCGTTATTCCATCCCAAAAAGACTTTCAAGAGCTGATCAAGTTGGAATTCTTTATCCTTTTGCTTGACCCTTTCTTTCACTAAGGGGACGACGGTTTTGAATCTATTTGGAGAGCATGCAGCTGCATCGAAATTAGGAAATAGGAGTATAGTTTATATATGTAACGGCCAGAGTGGCCATTATTGCCGTATTGCCAAGTTAAACATACTTGCTATACTTTCCAGAAGCGTTACAATTCAGAGTCCAGATAAGATTTCCACTCACGTAAAACAACTCCAGATAATTTTCCACACCCATGAAAATAAAATCCAAGTCAACAATTTATATACTTTTCCTTTTCCTTTTATTTTATTTACCAAAGAGGCACTAACAGACAGGGGACGACACTCTGTCACCCCAGCCAAGAAACTGCCCTTTAAAACAAACTTACTACTAATTATTTAATGCTGCTCCATTTTCTATAAGGGAATCTATTAATAATTTAATGCTGCTACCATTTATATATACATATGGTTCAGGAATCACAAAACGTGCTCTATCACATTATCACTGTATCAGTATCAAGCAAATTTCTTAAGCAAAAGAAAACAATGGCCGCTTTGGTTTCCTCTTCTCGCTTTGCTCGCTCCATGATTCCTCTTGTTCTTCATCCCCGATGCCTTAATACAAGGAACAGCTTTCTGAAATATGGGTAAGGTTTTAGAGCTTTTGCATGCAACATTTTAAGCTTGTAATTAAGCTGTTTAATCGAATTGATCTGATATCCTGCTGCAGGACAATTGCAAATGCTGAGGAAATTAAGGAAAAAGGTGATGTTAAGCCAATTTCAGTGCCAGTGAAGGCGGCATACGAGCTTCTTCAGGCAGGACATCGGTATCTGGATATCAGGTAACTGAGCCATGTTAATTGCTTCACCATTTTGAGGAAGATCCATTGTTTAGAGTAGATTGTGGGTACTCTTTTTTCATTTTTGGTTCCATTTTGCTTTTTGCAGGACTATTGAGGAGTTCAAAGCTGGACATCCTCCTTCGGCTATTAACATTCCTTATTATCATGTTTTTATCAATGGTAGTAGAGAAGGTAAAAATCACTATTTAGATGTAGTATGCAGATTGAATTTGTGGTTAATTCAGTCAAATTGAAGGAAAAGCTTCCTAATTCCCAAAAGTATAATTAACTTAATAGATTTATTAAAAAAAAATCATGTTGATTAGTGTAAAAATTTTCTATTCTTTGCCTAGATATATTAAAATTATGTTTGAGTTTGTTCTCTTTTACTTTGTGAAGAGCCGTCGGTGAAGAACTCAAAATTTTTAGAGGAAGTTTCAGCAGAATTTGGGAAAGAAGAAAAGTTCCTTGTTGTAAGTTTTTGAGCTTTGGTAGTTAAAGACTAAGTTAATATTGCACCTTACTTACCATTTATATGATCTTATTATTGCTTTCATTCACTTGTAAGGGATGTAAAATTGGAAGGAGGTCACTATGGGCTTCAACTGATCTGCTGGCTGCTGTAAGTTTCAGATTCAACTTTCAAATTTCGCTGATAATTATTAAACCATTTAGAAATTTGGAAGCTATGCATGTTTCAAAAGTTAATGATAATTAATTCCTAAAGTGGGTGCTTCAATGTTGTTCTATTGGGGCAAAATTTTGATCATAAATTTGATGCGGCTGCAGGGTTTTACTCAACCTATTGATGTTGCTGGTGGCTATACTGCCTGGAAAGAGAACGGGCTTCCTTCTACTGAATGAATGAATGCATAGCCATAGAGCATGTTTCTTTTTTAGATATTTCCTATGAATCCACCAAGAATAAATATAGGCAATAAAAACTCTATCAAGGGTATTTCATCGAACTCCCGAAGCTAATTGTGACTTTGTTAGTAGACATGTCCTGTTTCTTTTGGATCTGTTCAGTCATCAGTGGTTTTTCTTTTATGCAAATCAAATATTCAAAATTTCATCAGTTTCATTGTTATAGAATTGTGCTGTAAATCACCCGTTAGTGTTAAGGAATCATAAGATTTGGGCCATCAATAACCCAAGGAGCCTCTTAGTAGCTTGCATTCGAAGGACAATCTATGAAGAAATGAAACTTAGAAGCAAATCACCTTTCAAGCATCATTTATATTCCTTTGTGTTCATACATCATATATGTAATGTAACTACTATACTTATCTCCAAAGCAAAAATCTCCTAATAATTCACCCAAATGGAAAACTTAAGGATATCTGGAATGACTTACAGATTAGATAACAGGAATTCTAGCTTGTTTATCTATGTGAAGACATATCAACATAGAGCTATGAAATCAGCAACAAGATTGAATGCCCTCGTCAATGCTTGTTCAGGCCATGGAAGAAACGATGTTTTCTCCTCTTGGACTTGGAATGGTTCCCAGAAACTTTTGACACAACATAAGGTAAAAACTGCACCTGCTTGAACAAAAAAAATCAGCCCATAATAAGACCAAGCCATGATCATAGTTTTTGTCTGATAAATTTTCTTACAAGAACAATAACAGAATCAAATTTAGCCATTATTCGAAGTGAGAATCAAATTTCTATATCAAGTTTACTTGAGATCAAAGATTTCCATTATCTGTGGTATATAATTCTTGTGAAGAAGCAGATTTGTATAGTTTTTTTGATAACAGCAGAATTATAGAGTTGATGTATGCTTTTTCAACGATTTTAAAGCTCCAAAGTGAGTTGATACACAGGAAACAAACCATAAAAACAGACCCAGAAAAAAAGTCATGTTAGAAAGGTGGGGAAACTAAAACCTGAGAATTATTTCGTACACCAAAATCCTGAAGCGCAGCCTTGTCATCAAGGAGCTTCTCGTTGTGGTGTGCGAGGCAGAAATTGGACCATACGTGCCTCCTGCAACCAAAGCAAATATAAAGCTTAATCTTCAAAAACATAACTTATGCTAGAATTTCCTGAGCATTTTGACGAATAATAAGATAAATGTTAAGTAATTGCTTATTCTAACTCTCTAATAGACCCAAAATGCCACTAATCAATCATGGTCTCAAAATAGGTGCTGAGCATAAAGAAGATGATAAACCATGAAATGTGTCGATGGCCCATCTGGGACTGCTCCAACTCTGTCACTTTCTTCTTGATTGCATTCTTCAAGTCTTTCACCGTAGCCGAATTCATCACCGCAACATCTTCACTTCCAACAAAACGCAACCAAATAAGCAGTTTTTTTTATTAATGGCTTCTTAACAATTCAAACACAAAAGATGTTTGTCTAAATGCCTAGCTGACAGAGAAATAGAGAGTGAGTATATTATGTACCGAAAGAGGTTCCATCCAATTTGAGGATGGAGATGCGCATAGCACTCCCCATTTCAAGGCTGATGAGAGTATCCACATCGGATAAAGTGGGTTTCCTAGGGACATCGGCAAGAATTGGGTCGTCGAGGAGAGCGGCGAGTGTTGAATGCAACTTGGCTTTCTTCACGTTTTCGCTGTTGTATCCAACCTCCGTCCCTTCCTCCGTCGTCCCTGACTCCATCTGCTTAACACTGCGAGCTATCTATCTTATCCTATATATTTAAAACCTTTATACAAAATCAATTTAAATACTCCAATTATATAGGTAGCTTAATAACGCTAGTAATGTCATCTGCTTATTGGTGGTAGTGAGGGAATGGAGAGCGGTGGAGCCGCCGAGCAGGGAAGAGGTAAAAGAGGCGGCGGAGGATTGATTCCTTCCTTGATCGCGGATCAGGCTGATGATTGAAGAAGTTTGCCTACTGGCTAACCGTCTACTGCTATTTTCCGTTTAACCACCGTCACCCTATCACAATTAGACGTAAAACTTTATTGGAAAAAAAAAGGGGTAGGCTGCTAAGCCCATTGGATTCAAAGATCTCTACCATGTTGCATAAATACCCATTACTTTGAGAATATTGCGTTTAAATCCACATGGGGAGAAAAAGAAATAAGTTTGCAATTGCATGTTACAAGCTATACAAAAATTATCAAAGAGAGGCTTGCCATGTTGCTGGCTTCCTTGCCTAATGCCTAAAAGCTGTTCAAATTCTCTAAAGTTATTATTCCTCCTGCTGGTCAACCCATTTGTCTTGTCTGTAGCAACCCTTTCCAAGATTATCAAAATTTCCAACAAGAAGTTAGCAAAAGTGACGATTCTTATAGCTTTTCCTCTACATCCTGGCTAAAGTCTTGAAAAAGATGTAAAATTTCAGAGAATTCAGGTCTCAAAGATGCCTCTTGTTGCCAGCATCTCTCCAGCAATTCCACAACTTTCGGGTGAGTATGCTTAGGAATCTCAGGCCTTAGACCCTGAAATCCATATAACGAAAGTTCTAATTTCATATGAATATACATGGTTATGTGTGTCACTAATACGAAATAACTAGTTCTATTCATATCAATCTCATCCCTCAACGAAGATCAATTGGTAAAAATTAAAAAAGAATACCTTTTGGACTACACCCAACGCTGCTTGTAATGGGGTTAAATTCTCGTATGGAAGCTGGCATATATAGATCACAAAAAATTAGAGGTTGGTTTTATAGTCTTTGCAATCATAAACTACCAGAAACCAAATAGAACCCAAAATATAAACCTTAACATGAAGATTGACCAATCCGTAGTAAAGAAAAAGAAAGGTTATGCTTTTTATTCTTGACCCTTTTCAACCAAAATATAACTAGAGAATTACCTTTCCGGTAAGCAATTCCCATAGCACCACCCCGAAACTGAAAACATCGGCTTTGTGATTATATGGTTTATGTTCAATCACCTTCACAAGGATCAAGACCAGATAATCATGTCAGACAGCTGAAAGGAAACTAGCAAAGGCAAATATTGCTCATCATCAATACAGTCAAGGTATGGAATGTCATCAAAAGAGTACTCGCGACTCATTAACTTCGCATTATTCTAAAAATAGTAACTTAAAAACAAAGATGAATAGATTATGAAACATTTTTGTTCGTAGTGCAGCATGGAACAACCAACTTTGTGTTTCAAGGTCTGAAGTAATGCCATGAAGACAAATGAATTAAGGCCTGGAAACTGAAACAGGAAACATAAGAATGTCTTAAAATGAAAAAGGAAGAGAAAATTTGGGAAGGCCATCAATGAAAACAATTCTGAACTTGGTTGTCCTCATTTTAGCTATATACCAGCAAAAACGAAAACTTAATAAAGCCTTTCTCCTAGTTCAAACTCTACCTAGGTTCAATTTTTGTTAAATAAGACCGTCACCTCTTACAATCTTAACTCAAGCTCCGGTAAATGCAGCATAACCCTTGCTGACCTTCAATTTTCACCACAGCAAACAATCCCTTAAATCCTTCACCTATTCAAGCATTCACTGAAAAGCAATTTAAACTGCCCTTAGTGGCCATTCAGGGCAAACACCCTGTGGATTGGCTTGCTAGAACTGGCTTTGAAAAAATGAATTTGTTAGGAACTAATCTTCCTGACTTCCAGTATTTACCAAGTAAACAAAACATTATCCACGAACAAAGAACATCTACATGAATACCAACCTCTGGAGCCATCCAACGATATGTCCCTGTTTCAGCTGTCATCACACCTGACTGAGCTTGCACTCTAGCAACACCAAAATCAGCTACCTTGACAACCTGTCAGCCAGAATCTTTACAGTGTAAAGGATGATGGAAATCAAGGTCAAGATGAAAAAGCCTAAATCCATTTAGATGCCATGTTCCTTGGGATTAAAATAGATCAAGATTCGTTATCCAACCACATTCACACCTTCTATCCTATACCCCTAGACTGAGCAGATTTTTCTCAAAATTTTAACCCTCAATGTATTATTCTTTTTGAACCAGACAGTCAATTATGAACTAAAAGGCCTCAAGAGATACCTCCATAACCAGTATAACATTCGCAGGATGTAAGTCTGAAGATTACCATTTTCACATAGAAGGCAACAAATTTACAAAGTAAATACCAACAGGTAAGAAACTTACTCCTTTTTCATCCATCAAGAGATTGGCAGATTTAAGATCCCTATGCATTATTTTATTTTCATGCAAGTAGCTCATTCCCTTGGAAATATCAATCGCTACTTTGCATAACAATGGAAGCTTCAAACCAGATTTTTGTTTATGCAGGAGGTCATACATGCTTCCACCAGACATGAATTCTGAGAAAGAACAAAAAGATGCACAATAGTTATTGAAAATAAACTTAGAAATGAAAAAGAAAATTGCATTTTTAATCAAGGTACTAGGTTTACATAGAAAGTCCTATAAAACATGCCTGTCACAATGCACAGTTTTGGAGGTCTGGTACATGCACCAATGAATTGAACAACATTTTTGTGCTGAATTCTCCTGTAAATTTCAAAGACAGAAAATTAAATGAGAAACGAAGCTAAATTTAAAGGCTGCATCTGAAAATTGTTCTCATCTGGAACTTATACTTCATTAAAGAGTTTGAAACAGAATTCCGACATGCTAGTTGTTAAGCTCTTCAAAAACTCAACAAGAAAGATTCTATAAAAGGAATATTCAAAATTCTGAATAATAACACACCTCATGATATTAACTTCTTGACTAAATTCCTTTTGCAAGTTCTCATTTAGATGCTCACTCCTAAGAAGTTTGATAGCTACATCTTGACCATAGAAGGTACCTTTATACCTGCATCAGTCAACCTATATCATTCACAAGTATTATACACAAACAGAGCATGCAATTATGGATAAAGAACTCACAAATCACCGTATAATCCAGAAGCCAACTTGCTTTCATACTTCAACTGGCTAGTATCAATTTCCCAAACATTATTTCCACCTGGGGGCATGTATAAATGACTGGAGACTAGTTTGCTTCCACCTTGTTCTAGCTCCCTTGAATGACAGACGGCAGGAAATTGTAACCAGGATTGCTTCTGCAGAGCACTTCAAATTATCAGAGACCTATGCACTGCTACAAGATCACTTCAAACAAGAAAATTCCAACACTTCCTTTACAATGATTATCCTTTCTTTCTTTCTTCTTCTTTATTAGGCAATATATAGAAAAGTGCACTTTAAAGTTAGGTGACTTCTTTCTTGATGCAAAAAAAAAAAAGTAAAATTAGGTGACTAAAAACAAAAGTCTTTTTCTAAAATGAGAAAGAAAAAGATATCAGAATAACGAATTGTTGTACACAACAGAGAAATAGCATGTGAGACTACCTCAACTTTGGATATCTTCTTTATCAATACATTTCTAAGCTGCTCAGTCTCCTACAAAAAATAAAAGCATGTCAATCCATGTTATTAATTGATGGAGAGACACACAACTTTAGAAAACTAAAAGCCCACTAGAACTAGATGCAATAGTCAATACTACTTTGAGACTGATTAAAGATATTGTAATACAGCTCGAAAGACCGATAAACATTGTATTAGATACCATTATTGAGACTGTGACATTATTCCCCAAGGAATAGTTACAGTCTGATGTAATACGAAAAGAGAATAAAAGGTTGAAATACCTCAAGTGCCCAACCATCAACAACAAACACATCCAAGGAATAGCCATCTGTTGTGGAAAAAGCATGTGCTTCTTGAATATTCAAACCAACCTCAGATAAAAATGAAGTCAACTGACAATTTTACAACATAAGATAGTAAGATACATTTAACGATGAGATGAAAAGGACTAATGACAAGGATATTATACAAAAATTATTTGAAAAACTAGAAAAACGAAGAGCCATTGACCACCTGTGTTAGAAGTTTTGGCTTGTCATTTGTTGCAATAGTGATCTCATGCATCAGCCTACAAAATTACAAATTAGGATAATTTACACTCAAATATATATTAGTACATAAGAAGCATGAATGACTCGTGGAGCAGAAAGTATCCAACAACACATACCCACTGCAATGCAGAACCAGTGTATATCAACAAAGTAAAGTTCAGAATCAAAATAAAGAGTATTATGACTAAGGTATATTATCTCTCAACTTAGCTCAGGCCAAGGGCATATAGCATGAGCCAAAATAACTTAGTTCTACACATAACTAGTGCACTCGCAAATCCAAATGCTAAGAACATTGTTTCTCCACTTGATTATATCTTTTGTAACTCATCTACTTTGCTTCGAGAATGAACTGTAAAACCTTTTTCACTGTGGTAGCCATCTAGTTGAACTTAATCTGCATAATTCTATTTAATAACTGAATGACTATGATCTATAACTATCTATAAAAATGCCCAAGAAGATCAAAATAAATTAAAATAATATCATAAAAGCAGGGGAGAACCTTTTAGGAGTATTTACCCAGAGTGAATTGGTTTGACATTATTTACAACATCCATATCTTTTAAACCTCTTTTATCTTCATGCAAAAGCTCAAGATCAGATAATGTACCAAAGGCAGGAGGCGGATGAACCCTAGAATCAGGGGCAATGCAAAAGAAGGAGCAAAGAAAGCATTCAGGATTCAGGAGATCAGGAATTAGCAGAAACTACAGCAATATCAGAATTATCTATTACTATGATTCCAAAAAAATAAATAAATAAATAAATAACAATAGATGTTTACATAACCGTGCCTCTTTTTGTTTGGATAATCGGAACCCTGAGGATCTGCTTCTCTTGCAAACTTCACCGACTCGACCCTGTTTCCATCTGAGGCAGAATGAACCTTCATAAGAGAAACATTTGTAAGAAGCAGATGGCTCATCAAATCAAATCACTTTTATGTCCTTCAGAGGGGAACTATAAAACAAACCAATGTTAAATAAATAAAAAAAATTGTAAAATCCTTCCATCAAACAAGCATAAAAAGATCATCACTTAATAAGAATGAAAATCCTATTAGCCTAATCTAGTAGATGATAAAAAAAGATGGAGTAAAAGTACTTGCACAAGCCGAACTTCGATTGCAGGTCTACAAGCAGGATCGCGTGCCTTCTCAAGTAATCTTTTATGCATGAGAACATCTTGCGCCCTCTCCACATCATATCTACAACAAACAAATGCGCAGAAATTCCATTAATTTTTTTTTCATGATAATAAAGAAAAAAGAATAGCATCATATATATGGCAGACCATAAGTAACCACTCTGTTTGAAAGCTAAGAAACTAGAGCAACAAACCACGAGAAAACCAGGAAAAAGTTAACTATAACTCTATTAAATTACAATATTTTCCTAAAGAAAAACTCACTGCCTCAACTCCAAATAACTAATTTCCTGAACTTTAGATTCTTATTTCCTTTTGGCAGCATAACGGCAGAAATATGCTTTTAAAACATGAAATTTCTCAACAAAGCAAATTCGTCGAGTGATAAAGATATGAAAAGTATATACATAAAGTTGAAAGCCGGGATTCATTGTGGAGGGAAGGTACCTAGAAGGAAGTCTAGAGAAGTGAGCCCAAAGTTCATCTTCAAAGGCAGGAAAGTTCGCCTCCTCAATATTCAAGTCCCTAAGTCGACAAAGAATTTCGTTATGCACTTCAACTTTTTGCCGCTGCTTTCGACTCTGAACGGACTGACCCGGCGCGAAATCCACCGCTCTACTACTGCAACTCTCCGAATCCCCCATTCACCAGCCAAACGAAGAGCAAAAATGAAGCAGAATAAAAATGTTTGATTCAGATTCTAAAGCGATGATTAAAATATTTCTGTTTCTTTCGAGGATCAGAGTTGAAACGTATTGGCTATTACGAAAGCAAAACGACGGAGATAAATAAATCCATTCAGCTATGCGCCCATGGCTTGTTCTCCATGTTTGGCTTTCCCCCTCTCCTCCTTTTTTTTTTTTTTTTTTAATTTCCTCCTGTCCTTTATAAACTGATGATAAATTTGGATGTTTTTGGGGGAAGAACGTTAAAGTGATGGCGTAATGCGCACCCACAAGCGCAAATCTACGTGGATTCTAACGATGCTGCCTTGCTTTGCTTATATCACCCGCGGGTTAACTGATTATTTACAATTTCGGAATTTGGTAAAAGTACATAACAGGTCCCTCAAGTGGAGCGAAACTAGCATTTTGGTCCCCCAAGTGAAAAAAATATGTAATTTGGTTCCTCAAGTAGAGATAACCGGGCAATCAGGTCCTTTTCGTTAATTGCCGTCAAATGTGCTGTTAAATGTCCGACGTGGCAGTGACGCCGTCAAAAATGCTGACGTGTCAACTGCCACATCATTTTTTCCATAATAAAAATTTTTAAAAAAAAACGCAACAAAAAAGTGGGGCCCACCACGTTTATTTACACTGCAGCCTAGGTTTTTTTCCTCTTTCTCTTCCATCGTTCTTAACTCCTTCTTCTCTCAATTTCTGCTCTCTTTTTTCTTCTGTTTATTTTTTTCATTTGTTTTTGCATCTGGAAATTTCCTCCGAGATTTCACCATCTAAATTATTCATGCCCAAATCAAGCTCCTTCAGATGAGATAACCGAGAGAAATCGCCTGGTATATTGCCCCTCAAACGATTGGAACGAAGCTGAAGCATTTCAAGATCAGAGCAATTACCAAGCTCTGCTGGAATCATACCAAAAACTCGATTGTAGGACAGTGAAAGCATAACTAATGACTACGGAAAACCATAGGTTGCTGGAATCCGACCAGTGAATTCATTGGAACTCAGATTCAAGTATTGTAAACCAACTAAGCTGCTAAAACCTTCAGGAACATCACCAGACAACCTGTTTTCTTGTAAAGCAACAATTTGCAGACTTGACAACCCAAACAGCTCAATGGGCAACTCACCAAAAATCTGTTGCTTACTCAAATCAAGAGATGTTAATTTCATCAAGCTTCCAATACTCCCAGGAATCCTCCATGAAAACCCACATGCACTTAAGTTCAAGACTGCCAAACTTGACAAATCCCATATACCATTAGGAACTCCTCCAGAAAATTTGTTATGGCTGAGGTTTTAGACCTGGCAATTTTTGACACGACACGTGTGTACGATACGGAACGATACGAGTTTTACCGTATATGTGTTTGGCCTTAATGTGTGTCGTGTTTAATCGTGTCAGCACGATTAAGGGAAAACGTGTTTCGTGTCATAACCGTATAAAACACGGCTAAAACGATGTGTCACACGGATAACACGTTTAGTTAGTCGTGTTATCCGTGTCAACACGTTTAACTGCTAACACGATAACACGTCTAATTTGTTTAAAGTAAAATACCACTTTGGCCTTTTGAAAAATAATAGGAAATCATTAATATTCTGTAATTTTATAAAAGTTGTAGGGAGATTTTTGGTAATTCTAACTTAGTATATAAGGCAACTATACTAACCCTAACTCTCCTCAACCCCTATTCCGCCTCCTCTCTTCTTCCTATCTCCTCTCTTCTCGTTTCCCCCTTCTTCAAACCCTAAATTGAAAATCCCCAATTTTTCAACAATCTAAAGTTTCTAGAGCCCTCGTGAATCTCTTCTTCCTCCTTTTCTTATCTTCTTCGATCTGTTCAGTGTTCTTAACAGGGAATCTTTTAAATTTGGCATGCCAAATGGAGATCTTGTGGTGGTTCGTCTGAAAGTATACAATATTCTGCTAACTCTTCCTCCTCTCCAATATTCAGGTAAGCATGCCTTTAATTGTTCAATACTTAATCTTGGTTTCTACTATATAGTTTTTTATTTATTATATGTATATATGAGTATATTACATTGTGACAGAAGGCACATGTTAATATATTTCCCTTAAAATAATGGCCAATACCCATATTGACAGATTTTTTTTTTTTGCAAAACTTAAGTTTTGTTATTTTAATTAATTATAAAATAGGTCATATTAATACAGGGGCCTCCATTAACTTCTGGTTGTAATTTGGAATTTCGTTTGACACCTTACCGTCTTTTTGGTTGAGTCCTTCTGTTTGAAGAACATGACTTGATTGTTGGGGCTTTAGGCTGTTAGGATATCACTGTGTCTTCATTCTAGGCAATAGTTGCTATGTTTGGAGCTACATTTAAAGATGGTTTAGCTGTGAGGCTTAGTTAGCATCTAAAGCTTAACGTGTCTGAGTCAATATCCTCTATGTGATTTGATTTTAATGAAGCCGAAATATTGAAAGATGTGTATGATGTGTTAAGGTGATTGTGAATTCTCTCTTTTTTTCTCTTCTAATTAGTTTTATTATACTTCTTGAATTAGAAATTAGAATATACTGAATTGATTCTGTTGGTATTGATTTTTGCAGCAAAATGGCAAATAGCAATTGAGTAAAGGGGTTAGTAGCTGCTGGAAGGAAAATGTGAAGCAAGCTGAAATTGAATTTGGATGTTTTTAAACCTTTTTGGATGTTTTATTATTATTATTTTATCAGAATTTGGATGTTGAATTCTGGATGTTTTTCTTAGTTACATGTTTAAAGTGAACAAACTATGTTCTAATTTACCATGTTTAAATTATTCGTGTTAAACGTTTAACCCGTATTAGTCGTGTCGTGTCGTGTTATTGGTTACACGTTTAAAAAGAGCGTGTTTAGTCGTTTCGTGTCGTGTACACGACTAATAAACAGGTGTCGTAAACGTTTTTAAGACCATGACACGATTAGTTATTCGTGTCGTGTTCGTGTTTGGCCATATACTCCTAAATTATGTACGTTTATACGACACGAAACACGACACGAAACACGAATTGCCAGGTCTAGGTTTAAGGTAGTTAAATTACTCAGCCGCATTATATCCTCCGGTACATTTCCGGTCAAATTGTTTCCACCCAAATTCAACGTTTCAAGCCCTGAAATGCTCCCAAATCCAAATGGAATTGAACCAGAAAATAGATTCCTCCCCAAAGAAATATTGTCCAAGCTTTTCTTTGAAAACAAATGAAAAAACAAGATGCAAAAACAAATGAAAAAAAAATAAACAGAAGAAAAAAGAGAGCAGAAATTGAGAGAAGGAGTTAAGAACGGGAGCAGTTAAGAATGATGGTAGCAAAAGAGCGAAAAAAAAAACCCTAGGCTGCGGTTTAAATAAACGTGGTGGGCTCCACTTTTTTTGTTGCGTTTTTTTTTTAAAAAAATTTCTGTTTGAATTTTTTATTATGGAAAATGACGTGGCAGTTGACAGGTCAACATTTTTTACAGCGTCACTGCCACGTCGGACATTTAACGGCAATTAACGACAAGGACCTGATTGCCCAGTTATCTCCACTTGAGGGACCAAATTACATATTTTTTCACTTGAGGGACCAAAATGTTAGTTTCGCTCCACTTGAGGGACCTGTTCTGTACTTTTACCTTCGGAATTTCCTCTTGGTATCAATAATTTTTTTTTAATACCACCTTGGTATCAATTATAATAATCATATAAAATCTCGACTAAAATATACTACAATCGCATTCAATTGGTAGAGCTCTTTTAAATTTAACTTCTTAACAAATTCCTATTGATTATATTATGTTCGATGTATATACCAAAAAAGAAAATTATGTTTGATGTGGATCACAATGAATTTTAAATGAATGAACATTTTCTTGATGTCTATTTTAATCATTAACAAAACTCGAACATGATATTTTAGAAAAATATAAAATTTCTTACACTTCACTCGAAACTTGATTCATTAGATTAATTAAGTACAAGTAGGGCAGCCTGCTCTTGCGCTGCAGTCGTCTTCTTATTAGGGCTATTTTTTTGTAGTTGTTTAAGTCAGTTAGTAAGAAAATATTGCATTAGCTGTAATTTAATCAGTTAGGAGAAACTTATACATCGAAACAAATAATTCGCATATATAAAGCAAAACACTTGGCTTCTCTTTTATTCCAAAAGTGTATTACCTAAATTCTACTCCATCTCTAGGTAATTCATCAAAATAAAGCTAATATTATACTCCTCCATCTCTAGGTAATTCATCAAAATAAAGCTAATATTCTACTCCTCCATCTCTAGGTAATTCATCAAAATAAAGCTAATATTAATTGTTGCTTGAAATGTATGCTGATTATCTAAAAAAACATAGTACGATGCGGTAATTTTTTAATTTTGATTGCAATTGTTAAATTAATGATTTCGGTTAGATGGAAGAATTTGGCTTCTGCATAAGGAAAACCTAATTTTTTTGTAGTCAATGAGCATGTATAGTTGTCGTAAGAAAACTGAATTAGTTGAGAGCATTTGCATGATCATATTTAATTTACACAATGCATTACAAAATGATTCTACTCAGTATCGGCTAACTGTGCTTTTGGAAAGGTGGAAATATACTAAACATAAGCAACTAATAGAAACCTTTTTAAAAAGGTAATTGAATATTAAATAAAAAAACAATTTTTTTGTAAAATAAAATAGGAATAAGGAAATGTTAAATTTAAGTATCAAATAATTTAATCAACAAATGAATCCAGATTTATCTCAAAATGTTGCGGTGAGAAGTGAAATCTCACCACTTCAGGCTATGTCATCCTAAGGTGCTGCTAAATTAAATGGAAAAATCTTATCAACATCCACTTGGAAATTTTAGGAAACAAAACGGAGTCCGGGTGAAACCAATTTAGAGAAATGTCAGGAAAGAAAAAACCCACCCAAACTGAAATGAAGACGAAAGGAAAACAGATCTGGAATGTCGACAATAGTTTACCCATGAATCAACCATTATTGGAAATACATTTATAGCACCAATCTTTTGGAACTGCGGTAAAGTAGTCGAACCGGTAAATCCTAATATCCACACACAATTAATATGTAATTAAAACACACTTAATCATAAATATAAAAATAGTAAATTACGAAAAAGGCAGCAAGAAAAGAAAAGCAAAAAAATTCATTAAGGGGCTTTTAAGTCACCCGAAAAGTGAGAAAAGACCAAAAAAAAAACCAAAAGGAGATACCACATTAATCCTCAATTTGGCCTTTAAGTAATTTCCATTGTCACTAAAAATAATATATAGTATATATGATCTAATTCAAGAAAATTAATCAGGTAATAATTATATGACATGTTGTTTTTGTTAAATTATATACGTAAAGATAACCCTAATAGACTAACAAAATAAAATAATGTAAGTCCTTATCCAATATATTATAATCTGATTCGGTTGGGTCTTGACATCATCATGCACCTCCACTCCTAACCAATAGGACTTATTTCTAGTCCCATTCCCCACCTAATCTACTCAAATATATTACGCACGAAATGCAATTTGGTTTATTTTAATTTTCTTCTCTTTTCTAATCTTTGGTCATCACTTTACTCCACGGAATCTTTATAATCTTTTCCAAATGGTAATTTTAAAATCTCGGTGAATATTCTCACTGATCAAAATTTCAAAAGTGGGTGCTCTCACTGTTGGACCTTATTATATGGTGTCACGGTGTCTATATAACAATAGTATTGTTATTAAACAAGTATAAAGCCGGCTTCTTATTCCATTCATCATATAGTATAAATTATTAATAGTAATAATGTTGCTAGGAATTATAGAATATATATTGTGTTTTTGCAAAAAGTTAAATTAGCGTGATTCATGTGTATTTAGTACATGGTTAGGATTAGGAGCAGTACAAATGTATGCAGTGGGTTTTGGGAACTAAATGTGGAAATGGAATCTGTAAGAAAGTCAATTGAGCGGAATGATAGAGGGCAGAAGATGTGACATCTCAACCTATTGGAATCAAAGGTACGGTGTAAAAGCTTGGGGACCGGGCCTTTCCTAGTAACTAAAGCAGCATGTCATGTCAAATATATTTATAAAATATACTATAGTTAATGGTATGGTACTTGTTAGTATTATTAGTATAAAAAAATTTAGAGCACGAAGGTTATTTATTTTCGGGAAAGTTATAAGTACTTATGATTTTCACTTAATAATAGTAGTATTTATATTTTTTTATTTTAAATTTGCATATCTCCAAACAATTAAAAAATATATTATTATATCCAAACACCTAAATATCCCCTAATATTTATACCAAGTACTATTCTTTAGTACAACTCATGGAGTACCTGTAGCCTCTCCCTTATTTTTAAGATGATTTTCAGGTTTATATATCTTTTTTGTGCAATAAAGGTCAAAGATAATATCTAGTAAGAAAATTATCGATCTTCGCTTTGCTCTGGTGGTTAGGCAGATGCCTTTGAATCTAAAGGGGAAAGGTTCGAGAGTTCCGGTCAGATTCAATCAATAAAAACCAAAAATAACATCTATTAAAAAAAAGGGTTTTCATAGAGAAATGAAAGATTTGAACTCGAAATTTCACTCGTATTAATGAATTCAGACTTTTAGCCATCAATTATAAGGAAAATTCTAACAGCCACACATTTTAAAGTTTTATATAAGTAAATCTTATTTGATGTCTTACGATTTCTTATGTGTAGTGAGGAGACCTAGGTTATAGTTCATATATACCATGAACCATACCGGGAAAATAGAAGTCGTGCATTAATTGCAAGTATTTGAATACTTTAAAAGTTTGATTTCTATTTTTCTAGTGAGAGATTTGTCAAATGTGATTAATTAAAAATTCATTCAAATTGTAATGGGTTGATACTAACTACACTAAGACTTTAGCATATATATAGTATTAAGACAAGCGGCACATCGTTTCAAGACAAACCAATTGCAAAATTGAAAAGAAAAAACTAAATTGAGTTGTTATAATTAGATCACATGTCATAAAATCATGTTAAGAAGATTATATTATATTTATAATAATGTTTATTGTTGTTGTTGTTGATGAAGTTTTTAATTTAGTCGCGCCTCCCATAATGCCTAAAGGAAAAATCAAGCCATGCCGATCTATAATGGCATTAAGCCACGAGTATTACTTGATACTTTAATGCGTTAGGGGAATAAAGAACTTTAATCAAGCAATCTTTATGTTTATATTTATATATATATAATCCGGCAAAAGAACATGGGGAGAACCAACAAAAGGTGAAATTTTGATTGGTTTATCTTCTAAAAGATAAAATTATAAAACGTTTTCAACATTTACTCGTAATTTACCCTCAAATCCACCGCCATAGTTGACAAAGTCTTATGTATTAATTAAAGTGTTTGATAATATTATAGTATATATTAAGTTATTAACTAAAAAAGGTAAAAACAAAATTACAGGGCATGAAAGAGATATAATAATAAAAATAATCCAGAATATTCCAGAATCTGAGCAAAAAGATTCTGAAAAATGGGCATAGTAAACTGAGTAGACATGGTTGTGTATGGTATAGCAGAAGCAGCAAAATTTGGTGTCGAGTGTGTCTGGTTGATGGGCTGCATATGCACATTGCAAAGCGTACTTTGTGATGTGTAACCACTGTGGCATACGCTTTTGTAATAATACTGTAATTCGTAAAGTCTAATTATAAATATATATGTGGATAATTTATGTATTCAAGTCTGAACCGGCCTATGGGATTGCGAGATGAAGATAGGGAACTTTTATTTTTGGTCTGTGGATGTTTGCCAAGCTTAGGCTATGCATTCCTTGTAGGCTGATATCACCCACTTTTTTTCCCAATGGGAATTTCGCTCGACCCTTCTTACTTTTGACGTTATCCATTTTCTTCTGTATTTATGTACAACAAAACATTCGTGTACAACATTTTTTGGCATATTGGCCTGGCTTTTACAGGCTATTAAAGCACCGTCTCTCTAGAAACTCTATCATCTTTACACTTTTTAGTTTTTACTCTATATACTTGGCCCAAATTTTAAGGCCCAAAAACTCGATCATTTCATATTTCCTGGTAGGCCCAGTCCGGCTTCAAAAGGTGGCAAGCAAATTGGGTTATTTATATTATTCCATACGGCCCAACCCACGTTATGTTGTCCTCTAATTTATTTAGATACATGAGCTAATTATTGGTTCAAGTAGTCTAGAATTTGTTCCCCTAATCAAGGATTATTAGGAGAGTTTTACCCCAACTCGGCTCGAGCAAGATTAACTTGTAAATATATTGGATGGTGGTTTGCTACTTGTTTTCTTGTTTTGTTTCATTTGGTTTGAAACTTTTTCCTCAAAATTGAGTTTGTGAATGAAGAAAATCATTGTTGTGAGACCTTCACTTCGTAATGAACCAAACCGGCTCGAAATTAACTTGTAAATATTTTTTAAAAAAAAAATCCACATTCTCAATGGAGTTATGGGGTATTAACTTCAACCTAAATCAATGGAATAAGCAAGTAACAATTTGATCTAATAATAATAGAGTGTGTGTTAGACTCTGTCCACAAATCAAGAATCAGAACAACCTCAATTGAATAAAAAAGAAAAGAAAAGAGAGAAGAGACGGATGAATATGATCCTCCATTTCACCTCCCATTTTGGTGAGCTTCCTCATAGATTGAGGAGCTGTCAACTTGTTCCCAGTCTTGGTCATCCAGAAGATCATCCTTGACTTCTCCTTTTTCTGATTTCTGATCTTCCAACATCAAATCCTTCTCTTTTCTCGACTCTGCTAATTCCCCATCCTTAACACCAAGAGGATCCACTTTAAACACAAGTTCCAGCAAATTAGGGATGGTTTCCTGCACACAAAAATATGATTAATTAACTTGACACCTTAAAATAAAGTGCAATGAGGAAGTATATATCTTGAAAAGTAAAGGAGTGAAGTAAATTACCTCACAGAGCGTCAAGCCAGTGACTTGACTCAATATTTGGAACTCCCAATATAGCACTTCGTCTGGTGATAACCAGAGTCTCACCATGGCTAAACTTGTTCGTAATACAAGAAGAAGCATCAAAAATGCAATGAACGGGTTTTTGATATATGCAATACTTAGGAAAGGGACCAAACTGACAAAACCCATAAACATGGACCGTTGTAGGTACCAGGAAGGAGAAATCGTCATCTGGTGAAGAAAACACAAAATTGGAAGAAAAAGGGTTACCATGTTAATTAATTAGGCCCTGATATAAAATCACATAAATATAAGAAATTTAAAGTCAAGAAAAGTTGAAGGGGTGGGTCTTTGACTATGCTCGTGCCTTCAAATAACTTTCTGAGGTTGAAGCAACAGTAAACAGTGATGAAGAAACAGCTTCCTGAATCTTCTGTGAAAAATTATCAACAATTGATTAGTTGAATCATATATATGATGCTATTGTTGTTTAATTAATCTGAAATCAAAGTCAAACTAGTTCGACTTCCTTACTTTTTGCCAAGTTGTGGGTTGCTTATGAATTGATTCTGCCTCTGCCAACCAAAACGAAATCTGTATTAAATTTGCCATATTTGCTAAGATTGTAAAGTCGGCGGCAATAGATTTATCCATCTCAAAGGCAACGGCGCCTAAGCAAAGGAGCCAAGTTCCAAAACAGAGGATAATATGCAACTTTGAGAAACCAAAATTCAGAACGACCTGCGTATATGGAAACACATATATTACGTATTTGTCAAGGAATTGCAGTTCTACTTGAAATGAGGGAAAAAAAAAACCTACGTAAAATTCAATAGACATATATCACATGAAACCTAAATTTCTTTGCAAAATTATTAACAAACAATTCAATATAAGATTTTCTAAATCGTTCTCCAAATTTGTGATTTATCGATAGTCAAATAGCTTAAAAATCAGAAAAAAAGAGGTATATATAAACCCTATCTATCAAGATGTTTTGATGAACGAAGAAACAGAACAGTCGAAATAAATAATTTATGAAGCAGATTATATATATGAGGAAGAGAATAGTACTGAAACAAGAAAAATAAAAAGTACCTGACCGCCCATGGAGGTTCTATCTTGTGAAAACGATAAGGAAGCCATCGGAAAAGGACTAAAGAGCGACGGCGAATTATACTAAACGATTAGGTTACTGAACAAACAATTAATCACGTCCAAAATAGTATAGGAGGAAGACATATATACTCAACAGGGGAGCCCCTGTTTTATAGTGACTTGGGAGAGAAAATATATCAAGAGTAGCTTGTCCTTTCCATATGTGGGAACTCAAAAGGGAATTAATTAATGCTATGCAAAGACCGAAGAGACGTTTATTTCGCAATTTACACCAATAAAAAAAGAATTTTAATTTATAATTAGTAAAAAGAAATAAGTATATTATAATAAAGTGGACTCAAATGTGTAGTTGTACCTTGCAGACGAAGTAAACTCATTATCCAAAAACAATTTGGTTTAGGAGAATTCTCTATCCTTGGCTTCAAAACTTACACTATTGAATCCTTAATTTCTTTTTTTTTTTGAGTTACTTGGGAAGGGGGGACCCAAAGCTTGAACGTCCTTGACATTGTAGGTGAGCAACGGACAAATTTGTATGGTTAATGTGATGAGATTCCACAAGAGTAGTAGTAATTAAGATTGCAGCAGTTGGGAGTTTCCGAGAGATAGTTATGGTGGATTCCTTCCTTATTAATAATGGTGCATGCAGATTATTGCAGAAGCAGAACAAGTCTCTCTGCCCCGGCTCTGTCCGAACAAGAGAGAGAGACGAAGGAACACATTTACACCCCAAATTCCATTAATTTATAAAATGGTATCAAAGCAACTTTGGTATTTTTTTGTAGTATTTGGGTGGGAGAGAGAGAGGGAGAATATTGTGGGGATGGGGTGGTGAAGGTTGATATTAAATGCTATGGACCTCGATGAGGGTTTTGGTAGCCGAGAGTGATTAATGCACTCAGTACTGTAACTCTTCTCTTTCTTTCTTTTTGATGTCCTTAAATTAGATCCAACATTTCTCATTTCTTCCGATCTCCCACATCTCTTTCTTCTTCATTCTCACTTCTAGTCTAGTTTTAATATATCACCCATTGCCCCCCTTCTATCTATCTTCTCTTGTTTTAAGGAACTTGGGCAGCATTGTTTTCTGATATGGTTGAAATAGTCACTGCGATGTTGGCTCGGTTCACTCAGACAAACATTAACAACCGCTACGGCTTTCTCGATTTAATTCGATTTTGCGTAGCTTCCATATGTGCTTTGATTGAGCCGTGCCAATATCCTAGTGCCTTTTCATTTCTTCCTCTTGTTAAAAGGGCAAGGTGTTCGTTCTGTTATAAGGTAATCTTGACCTAGCACTTTTTCTTTCAAGTTTTTCTTTATTTCATCCTGTTACAAAAAAAAAAAAAAAAAAAGAACATATATCTGCCATTATTAATGAAAGTTGAAACTAGTTCATAAATCATATTTACCTCACTTGAGTACACTTCCAACGAAATTGCTACTATACTGTTTAGTTACCATGAGAGGTTATACTTTGTCTTTTCATTATTTCTGTGCGGCCGGCCTAAGCAACGATTTAGCATGTAGCCGCAAGTCTTTTTCATCCATAATTACACTTACATGGATGTTTCAACTTCCAATTACCGACATTAGTATATATGGAGTATTAATTAAAACAGTTGCAAGAGATACATCTTGAGTTAATCATTTCTTTGTTGATGAGTTGAGTTGATAATGTATTCCATCAACATTGAATTCTATTATTCTATAAACTATATTTTCGTTGTTCTAAAACCTTGTAAACAGTCTACTATATAGACTAAAGCCGACAATTATGAAGTGTTTTTACCTTATTGTTGCTTTGTTGGATTTGAGGCTACATTGCTCAAACAGAGTTAAGTATCCGAAAAGCATGGTAAATTGGTGATGATGACATTAATTTGTTTCAAAAACAAATATTAAACCCAAGGAGCTGATGAACGCATATAAAGTGAATATTTTGCAATAAATGGACGAAAAAAGTCGCAAATTTTTTTTGTTTTTTCCTTCTTTATTTCAATTTGATAGTACCTTTGCAAGTAGCAAAACATTTTCCACAAAAGCAGAGGACTCTTTAGTCTTTGCCCAGCACCAGCAGAGAAAATGAAGAAAAACAGACTACAAACATGAAATGACTTAATTGCTTAGCAATTACTAGCAAATTAAGATTTAAGCACTAATAAATACTCACTAATCAAGAATAAGAACATATATATATGCAGCATCTCCATTATCATAGATTGAAAGAAGCAGAGGAAGAAGAAGAGTTAGTTGAGGAGAGTAAATGCGAGGAGAGGGGAGCGTTGGCCAATCTTAAATAAGAAGAGTAAATTAGATAGGTGGCGAATGAGGAAGAGAATCTCAAGACATTTATTTACTACAAGGAAGCCTGCCCATGACCCTTTGGCAGTCAGACAAAGATTCCCTCATTCATTACTCTACTGTGGATGCATTATATTTATGCCCCTCCATTTCATCTTCCATGTTTCTTCCTGTTACTGTTCTAATACAAATGACAAATCCCATTTCCCCCCCTTGGTCCACATTCCCTTTTAGACATGGAGAAAAGCATGAATTCAAACAGTTCAATATGTTTCATCTTGTTATATGTATATTCAGAAAACTTGAATTATATATTCCTCTGTTTTGTTTTCCCTTTGTTAATTACTCATACCCACTGCCCCTTCAATGTTTGTTTGTTGTCGTCTTATGCCTTTGTTCAAATTATTACTTGAGTGATTTTAGGGTTAAGTTCTGTTTCAAGGATGGAATTCTGATGATTTAATGTGTTTTAAGCTTAGTTATAGTTTGGTTGTGGGATTGGTACAATGGAAAGACATGTGCAGAAAGGCTGAAACTAAATGAAACAGAGGAAATAAATGAGTTCAACAGAATGTGGCTCTGAAACTTTTTGTTGGCACTTTAACTCTGCTTTGAAGATCCAATTACGTTTCGACTGTGACAACGTGCAATAGGCAGCAATAGCGAATCAGACACTATTCTGTACTAGAGCCTTGCATTTAGCCAATGTTTAAAAAAGGAAAAGTCAGTCAAATTAATTAGAAGTATGCTTTTTACCTATCTTGCAGGTTTTGTATTAGAACTTTGGGTAAAAATTTAAGTTGGAGACTTTTTGGAATCATACGTCTTAATGGTAAAAGGTGAATTTTCAGGGCATTGTCACTTTGCACCATTAAGTTTGTATGGACTGTCATTTTATATCCAACTTTTTTATTTTGATCAAAATACACCCTAAAGTTTTATTTTTGTGCCACTTTGCACCCTCCGTCACGGTATGGCAAACGACTCTATCATGGTGTCCGACGTGACATGCCACGAGTACCAAAAAGCGACATGTGGCACGCCACGAGTACCAAAAAACGACATGTGACACGCCACGTGTACCAAAAAGTGACGTGTGGCACACCACGTATACCCAAAAGTGACACGTGGCATGCCACATGCACAAAAGGATATCTGCCACGTGTCATTTTTTGTCTACATGGCATGACACGTCGGACGCCGTGATCGATCCATTTGTCCTATCAGACAGAGGGTACAAAGTGGCACAAAAATAAAACTTTAGGGTGCGTTTTGGTCAAAATAAAAAAGTAGGATGCAATATGAAGAAAATTGTCTAATTATATGAGTGGTAAACTGAGATGGCGCAAAGAGGGGCTTTTGCCGGCTAATTTTAGAGTGTTTTTGGATGGGGAATTCTTAAAATTTAAAGATTTTTAAAAAGGAAGAATATTGAAATATGTCATTTTGAAATGCTAGCTTTTAAAAAATCTTAGTTTGGATGAAGATTTTTAGAAGTAGATTATGAGGTATTCATATTTTTTAATGAAATAATATATTTAATTATAAAAAATCATATTAGAAGAATAAAAATATGCAATATGGATATCATTGGATTTGTAATAATGTATATATATTTTTAATAAAATTTAGAAGTGAAAACACATCTTTTTAGAAATACATTTTCATCAATTAAGTTAAAAAATATAAAAATTTCATAAAAAAGGAAAGTTAGTTAATATAGTGATTAAGTTAAAAAGAAGAGAATATTTAAAAAGACACCATATTACATGGATTTTGGAGAGAGATTTTGGGCCCTCTAAAAGTCCCTCTCCAATTTCCTAAGATATTTAAAAACCCAACTATAATTTTGCCAAACCAAGTTTTTTAAATTTAGATTTTAAAAAATCCCTATCCAAATGAATCTCTCTCTTGAATATCCTCATCCAAACACACTCTTAGGGTGTTTGATGCATTGACTCAATGAACTTTTTCTGATGGCCTGTAGGGGAAGTTTGCAGCCTTATTTGTTATTACCATATGGTAAATTTGCCGATCCCAGTAAGGTAAACTAATCGGAGTATTAAAAACAAGAAGCAATGTTGACTCCTTTTCCACATAGTTAATTTTCCACACGCTAACCATGAGCGAATCATGACTATCTGCTATTCAAAAAGTAATATCTCCATTCTCCATTTTGTCTTTGTCAATTAATTCCATGGTTATCTGCTTCCCCTTTATTGTCACATAAACAACATATAGACACACGATCAGGGGATATCTACACGATTCATATTTTTAATCACAACGAAGAAGAAAAAGTCTAGAGAGAAACGAATATGTCAATCCTTGGCTGGCTGGCTAGCTTGAATGTGGAACGCTTGCTAATTAAGATATTTGACCATTTAATCAAAACACGTTCACCAAATGCAGATTTTGTGAATAAATTTTCTATTTCTTTTACTAATTGTTTCGCCAATTTTGAACATTGAAGCTAGGACTAATGTTTTTCATCGATCCCCAATATTCAACCATGCATTTCGCCAATGCCATTAGCGAATATATGTTTTGCTTTATACTAGATCCACTTGCAAAGTTGAATTTCTCCTAGTCTCTCCTGTCATCCATGATATATATATTGACATACTAATTTGTTTCATCATTTATGCTATGTTTGGTAGGAAAATTGCATATAGAAAGGAAATGAAATAGGAGAGAAAAGAAAAGAAAGTTACCCTCTTTTTTGTTGTTTGGGGAGTATAAAGGAAGGAAGTTAGAAGAAAATAAATTCATTAATGATAAAATTGTAAATAATATGATTAATTTTAATTACAAGCTAAGGAAATGACCCTTTCCTCCCAATAAAATGAAACTAGAGAAATAGGCAAATAGCCATTCATAAATTCTCCTATTTTTTTTTTCCTTTGTTGTATTTACTCTCTACCAAACAAGAGAAAATTGTATTTCCCTCGCATTTTTCTTTCCCACAATTTCTTTTCTCCCCACTTTCCCTCCCATCAAACACAATGTTAAAGTTGAATTTTTCAAAATGTATACTACCTTTTGGCTCAATTCAATGAGTTGTTCATAGGTTGAACGATGTTTTCCATGCAATACCTGTGACTTATTGAAAAAGGTAATTATTTGATAAGGTGTAAATTTTGGATTTCACAAGCGGATTGTGGAGTTGATATATATCCATTTTCTGAATTAATTAAATTTTAAATATTTCAATATAGTCCTTAAGGGACACATGTCACCCTTTAAGACCCGCTTATGCAGTCTGTTAAACTCCATCGCCGATGTATCATATATAAACCCTTGAAAAAATAAAATAAATTTCCACCAATTTAATTTAACTCCAAAAGTTTCTAGACAAGACTGAAAATATCTCATGCAACAGCAACCTAATTGCTTAACAAACAAAGCTTCTTGCAATTGCATCATGGCTTGGGTGGCATGCAGGATGATTCACCTTTTTACACAATATTGATCAATTTCAATTTTCCCATTTCTTAATTTCGCTGCTCTTTCGTTTCTCCAAATAGACAACAAAATCAAATAAGTGATTTTTCCAATTACATCATGCCCGATCATAGGAATATTGGGATATGATTTCTTCTCATAAATTTTGATTATATAAAAGTATAATAGTACTACAACGACAATCAACCTCGTCTACCATATTAATCCTTTTTTATTTGGGTACCGAATCAATTAGTCCAAAGGCAGGCTAATTCTAATGAGTTCTATTTTGAAAAGTAATTCCCCATAATATAATTTAATTAGTTTCTCATATATTTATGTTTCATTTATTATGCTTTTGCAGTTTTGCCTATCTAAAGTCTAAACGCTTAGACATACAATAACATATACTATATAATATATGTTACTACTTACTAGTATGGAATTCAATTTTACTAATTTTTAAGATTGAAAATTATAAATAAATTATATACTACATCTTTTGGTTGTGTAATTTATAAACTCATACTAATACATATAGTTATTGAAAGAGATCGAATCACTGATCCTCGATAACTCAACTAATTAATCAAACCACATTTTTCTTTGAAAACAAATTCATTTTCACACAAAAACTTCTTCTAATTACATGACCACCAGGTCTTAATTCACATTATAATTTGTGCCTTATCATCGAAGGATGACGAAGGGTGTCCAATATATAAACCACCTTTGCCCTTTTTTCTGTTCCCCCACCAAATAATTGCGGTGCCTCCCCAACCCTGTCACTCTATAAATATACCCTCCCGATACTCAATTCTCGTATATTTGCTTTATTTTCTCATTGTTTCATTGCTTCAACTGATCTCAATTTATACTGCACTTATTCATCTAAAGCATTACAGCCAAAGTTTAGTTTCATTACATCAACTTCAGGTTTCATTTATAGCAAAACTTTCTAGCAAGTGCTGGTTTCATCTAATTAATATAAGTAACTAACATTGCCTAATACTTAACTAATTGTTTTCTGGCAACATTTCCTACAGAGTCTGGTTTCATCAGGTTTGATTTCACTTAGCTAACTTGATGGCACAATGCTAATGTCATGCTGACAACATATTAGATATAACACTTCCTGTATATATATATACCCTCCCTCCCGATACTCTCATAACACTTCTCGTATACAAATTTGCTTTATTTCTCTCTGTATCTCGGTTGCCATGCCATCCAGCTGCCCCAAGACTCTCCAGGCCATTTCGGGCGCACCAGGGTTGAGGGGGGAGAAGGTCACGGCTCTATCCAAAGATGGGTTGACTGCTTTCATCCAGTCAATCATTTCCACCAAATTTGAGACGAAGGAACCATTTTACGTGTTGGATTTGGGCGTTGTTATGGCCCTATTCGACAAGTGGGCCCGTAACCTTCCCATGGCTCAACCTTTCTACGCCGTCAAGTGCAACCCCAACCCAGCTTTTCTTGGCACACTGGCCGCCCTTGGCTCCAGCTTCGACTGCGCCAGCAAGGCCGAGATTGACTCCGTTTTGTCTCTTGGTGTTTCGCCTGACAGGATCATTTTTGCCAACCCGTGCAAAGCGGAGTCCCACATCAAGTACGCCGCAACGGTTGGTGTTAACCTAACGACTTTCGACTCCAAAGAGGAACTCGAAAAGATTAAGAAGTGGCACCCTAAATGTTCCTTATTGATCCGAGTCAAAGCGCCGGATGATGGCGGCGCAAGGTGCCCTTTGGGTCCCAAGTACGGTGCACTTCCGGAGGAAGTCATCCCTCTTCTCCAGGCCGCCCAAGCAGCAGGGCTCAATGTTAAAGGAGTCTCGTTCCACATTGGCAGTGGAGCCATGCAATTTCAAGCCTATCGAGAAGCTATAGCGGAGGCTAAAACCGTGTTTGAAACGGCTGCTGCACTTGGAATGCCCAAATTGCGTGTGCTAAACATCGGCGGCGGGTTCACAGCCGGCCCACAATTCGCTGAAGCCGCGTCAGCCGTGAAATCCGCTCTCCAAGCTTATTTCCCAAACGAGCCAGATTTAACGGTAATCGCGGAGCCGGGTCGTTTTTTCGCGGAGACGGCTTTCACACTAGCCACAAATATTATAGGGAAGCGCGTTCGAGGTGATCTAAGAGAGTATTGGATCAATGATGGGATATACGGTTCCATGAACTGTATTCTCTACGATCATGCGGTTGTGACTTGCACGCCTCTCGCGGGAACGTCGAGTTGTGGCAACCCCACTTGCAAAGGAGCAAAGACCCACAATTCCACGGTGTTTGGCCCGACGTGCGATGCGCTTGATACGGTGTTGAAGGACTATCCGCTGCCGGAGCTGCAGGTTAATGACTGGCTGGTGTTTCCCAACATGGGGGCTTACACGGCGGCGGCTGGGTCTAATTTCAATGGGTTCAACACGTCTGCCATTTTGACTTACCTTGCTTATTCCAATCCAGTTTGAGTGAGTCCATGGCCTTTGGTACGACTGGAACGATTTCGTGTTTTGACGACGCTCCATGTTCTATATTTGGTCTCTGCTCATTGGGAAGTATATAGGTTTATCATTTTTCCTATGTTAATGTATGAAAATCTACAATTGAAGATTGGGAACTTGACATATCAAAATGATGATATGTCAAGTTTAGACTTTAGATTTCATTAATACCAATGCTTGAATTGCAGCATATATGCATGTAGACTTATTTGTTTTATTCTATAGTATGACTACATCCAAATTGTCTAATAAGCACTTAAAATGTGCAAAGTTATCCTTTTTCAATAATGGAATGGCAATAGGACCCATCCTAATTGTACTAAACATTTTCGGTACACATGAATACTAAACTAAACTCTTGAATCTAAAATTTCTATCCGTCTCCTACATCTTGTAATTACCTCTTGTCCTTGATGAGGCTTGATCAAAGTCTTAACGTCGAAGTTAATGTGTAAACAAATAATAAATGGCATCCTAACATACAATTTTATGCATATAATAAAGGTCAATATTACAGACACAGTTTCTCTTTCAAGGCAAGAAATATAACGCTAATGACACACATTTTTTAAGGCCCAATCAAGCAGCCTAATTCCCATATAGTTGTGTGTGTTTAACGGGTCCATTTATTTGGGGAACATAATGGGCCTTAAGCATGGAATTGGGCTGCTTTTTAATGCTACCATCTATTAAATAAATACTAGATTGACTTTTAAGGCGGCATGTGACTTGGATGCAAACTGGCCCCTGAATTTGTGTTGGAAGATCCATTCGGTGTCTCTCTCTTTCTCTCTATCGAAGACCAGAGCAGAACGGAGCGGTCTGGATTCTGATTGATTGCGTTGGCCATGGAAACTCTCAGCTCGCCTTCTGCTGCTATCGTCTCCCCATCTCCTTCTTCTTTCTCCATCTTTTCTCCTAAACGGAAAGATGCTCCGCCAAGAATCATCCGCTTTCCCACCTCTTCAAAAAGTATTATTCATTTTCCTTTTAACCTTTCAATTTCCAACTCTTCTTTTACTTTCATTTTCTTACCCTTTCCTTATCTGTAATAAACCGCTTTTGTTTGAGGCAACCTTTTTCTTTTGTTAATTTTCAGAGAACGGTAACGATTCCGATCTTCAATCAGACCCTAACTGCACAAGCATCGTCCCTCTCTTCGGCAATCAAACTTTCTCCAAGGTAAAATAAACAGGATTCTTTTTTTTTTTTTTTAAAGTTGGTATTTTTGTTTGTGGTTTTTCGATTTCTTTTGTGACAAAATAGTGAATTGGGTTTTGTTATCTCGGTGTTTTGGGGAATTGAATTTAGGATGAAGCGATGGGGTTGGTTCTGAGCGCGGCGTCTGTAAGAGGGTGGACTACAGGATCGGGCATGGAGGGTCCGTCTATACCCGCCGGAGCCGAAGACCAGTCCAATACCGAGAAAGTCTCCACCTTTCCATGGTCTCTCTTCACCAAGTCGCCACGTAGAAGGATGCGCGTGGCTTTCACTTGCAATGTTTGCGGTCAACGAACCACTCGTGCCATCAATCCCCATGCTTACACCGACGGCACTGTTTTCGTTCAGGTAAGCTCTTTAAACATAAACAAAGGAATTTGAATGTCAAATTCTACCTGTATTAGTATGTAGTTTTAATCAGTTGGGGAATGATTTGGGTGTGTGTGTGTGTGCAGTGTTGTGGATGCAATGTTTTTCACAAGCTGGTGGATAATTTGAATCTGTTTCACGAGATGAAATGTTATGTAACCCCGAGCTTCAATTATAAAGGGGATCACCAATGGGATGTTGGATTCAAGTTATTTGGTGAAGAGGAAGGAGAAGATGATGATAGTGGCAATGTGTTTCCTATATAAAATGATGGATCGATGGTTCATACAGTGTAAATTCCTGTCCTCTATTTGAAACTGATTCGGATCGTGTTTGTACATAGCTTTACATGTCTGTAGTGTAATTAACAAGTTATAGAGCTCTTTGCAGTGAAACATTGTATTTTCCCCATTGGTTACTGGTAATACATAATGAAAAACATGGAAATAATAGCAATAATACTAGTATATATTGAGTATGCTCGTTATTGTCGTGTTTATGGGATATTAATTTATGCTCTGTAAGCCTTGGAGGGTGATGACTTGTGTGTTTATCATTTTTTATATACATGTGTGAAGGTTTACATTGGGATCTTTGATATCATTGAATGGCACCATTCCGAACTCTCTATAGGATAAAGCTATAGCCTGTTTTAAACTTTAGGCACAGTTTATGTAGGAAACTCTCAGAAGTTGGTCATTCTGAAGTGCAAGTGTAAATTAAAATGTTGCAATTGAAATCAGGGTTGGCTAATTACTTGTGGTGATGATGGAGTGATAGTGCTCCTAGAGAAACCAGTGGTGACATCTGATTGAATTAGGTAGGAAATATCCCATTTTTCCTTATATAAATCTGTTGGGCATTAGACTTTAGAGCATTGCATTTTTGTTGCATTGTTTGTAATTTTATCTTTTGTGCAGATGGTTATTAGAATGCATCATTTCTGTTGGTATTCACAGTGGTTCATGTTTTAGTGAATTTCTGTTTAAGATGCTGTTTGGAAATGGGCTTTGAGTTGGTAGGGATGGCCTCCCTCACCTTCCAATCCTGATAGTATTTCTCATGGCTTAGCCTATTTCACGTTGCTAATTTCAGTATCAAATCTCATCTTCTTCCTCTCTAGCTCCATTGATGTGAATTCCAAGCTATGGTTGAATTTTGTAGGGTACATTGTACGTTATTAATGCATTAAATTTCCAGCAATGCGATTATATACATAAAAGTGATTGATGCTTGTGGTTGGGTTTAAGCATATTATAAAATGGTTGTGCACATTCTAAACTTGTGTGTGCTTGAAGAAGCTGTTTTGGGCAAAGGTAAAAGGTTGCTGTTTTGAACAAGTTTAAGCCTGTAAGATGAGGTACCCACCTCTCGATCAATATGGACCCTCCTCCCCACTCTTTGGGCCGTTGATAGTTTTTAGTGAGAGATCATTTTGTAAGAAAGATGGTTGCAGAATCACCCAACTTCTATTACGGCCCCCCGCCCCCCATTGTGATTGGTTGGGCTTGGGAATGTATATTCAGATCGAAATTTGGTCTCAAGTCACCAACCATTCGATAGCATCATCATAGAAAATTTGCAAATTTTTGAGGTTTCAAGGCAATAGTAGAGATATTAGAATTGACTATCCACGTAAAATCATTAGATTTTCGACGTTATCTTGCATCGTATTCGTATCTGTATTTTTGTGGTGAGTTGACACCTGAGTGGTCAGTCTCTCCCAATTCGTAAAAAATCTTGGTGTGGTGATAACCCAGCCAGTGCGATGTGCACCACATTTGGCGACTGCCCCCGCGAGGCTGCGTCTGGAAGTGGCTCAAAATATCAGTCGCTCATCATGCGCCTCCACGCCACTTGTTTGTAAGGTAGCTTGTAAAGGTTGAATTACGAAGATAGCTTGATTTTCCTTTTCTGATTGGATTTTAATATCAAACATTATTTTATATAGTTACAATGCCAAATATAAGAAAGATACAAGTTTCTGAATTCCAAAAAAAAAAAATAAAAGATACAAGTGTCTTCAAGTATTTTCATTCATAATTCGATTTTAGATATATGGCAATGGGTTCAAATGTTAAATTAAATTTTACCAAAAAAAAATGTAAATGACATTAATTAAGAAGTTGCAATAATTTGATGAAAATTGATTTCTTATACTGAAACTTCAATGGTGTGGGGTTCTTCCTTATGCATGCAACTAGTTCTTGCACTAATTGGAAAAAATTTTCCGTTTCCTCATCTTCTTTTATTATTCTCCACCTCACATCAAAATAAAGAGGGCCCATGCCACGTAGTGGGATAGTATCCATTGTAGCCAATCATATGAGTTCTCAGCAGATAACACATTTCTCCACCCATTCACCCCGTCATCTTTTAAATCACATATCTCCATTGATCAATTTCAAGCCACACAAAATCCAAACTTTACCTTATTAAAACCCACCCACTCTCTCTTTCCCTTTTGATTTCCTCTCACTCCAACTCTCAAGCACATATCAAAGTAAGAAATCTTGCAGAAAATGGCCACTGTCACCTCCGCAGCTGTTGCTATCCCATCTTTCACTGGCCTCAAGGCTGGTGCAACCCAAGCTAAAGTTTCAGCCAAGGTTGCTACTGTTGCCACCCCTGCCCCAAGGCTGAGCATCAAGGCCTCCCTCAAGGACTTCGGCGTTGCCGTGGCCGCCACCGCTGCCAGCGCAATCCTTGCCAGCAACGCCTTGGCCGTCGAAGTCCTGCTCGGTGGTGATGATGGATCTTTGGCCTTTGTTCCTAACAGTTTGAGTGTGAGTGCTGGAGAGAAGATTGTGTTCAAGAACAATGCTGGTTTCCCACACAATGTTATCTTCGATGAGGACGAAATCCCAAGCGGCGTCGACGCCTCCAAGATCTCCATGTCCGAGGAAGACCTATTGAATGCCCCAGGGGAGACTTACGCCGTTACCTTGACTGAGAAAGGAACTTACAGTTTCTACTGCTCTCCCCACCAGGGTGCTGGTATGGTTGGAAAAGTTACCGTTAACTAAGTTTAAAGACTCTTGTGTCTTTTTCTCATCCATACATCATGTTTCTATTTTTGGAATGTTAGTAGAGTTTGAGAATTGAGGATGAGAACGAGGTGAATCTGAAACTGGCACTCATTATATGCTTTTGTATCTTTTGATTTACTTCGAATTTGTGTAGATTTATTTGGTTGTAATAACTTGTAATAGGATTTCTGTTTTCTTGAAAAATAATCTCTCAATAATTCAACTTATCCAGTTCTTCAACAATGAAAAAAAAAACCACAAAAAATAAATAAATATTGAATATATATACAGATTTACAGAATGCAATGCCTAAGGCTTTTTAAAAGCCAATACACCACTGAGGTGGAAAAAACTGCAAAACTTTAAGCCAATATAAAGCAGATGGCTAACTGCTTAAATGCTTCACATTAAATAGAAAGATGGGCATGAAATTTACAAGCCAACTCCTGTTTAACCCCAGATCAAGATGCCTCTGTAATCTGTGCATAGGAAGAACTATATTTGCCTCACCTTTTTCTTTTGCCTTATTGATTATCAAAACCGAATCAGATTGATGATTATGAACATGAAAAACATTGGAAACCTATGTAGTAAGTGCATCGGGAAGCGTTGTTCGAGATCCAAGAATCTTGCCACCAACATCAGGGAAAGTCTCTTGTCCAGGCAAGGTGCTTACTTTGCCACTGCTATCTACTTCAATGGGGTATTTGAGAAGATGCCCCTGTAATTCTGTAAACTCATCAGCTGAGTATCTTTTCCAGTTTTCTTCAGCAATACGATTCACATTCTTCACACAATCCAAACTCTCAGGTTCCTTGAACAAATCATCCACTTTTTCCATGTGCTCAGCCCATAGTGACATTCTATACCCATAAATCTGCATAGACATCAATCAAAACACAAGAATTATAAGTTGACAAAATTACAGAATAGATATGAATTCTGGATAACAAGGATGGAAGTTCGAACCTGGCCGCGCGGATGTCTCTTCCTCTCACCCCATGTGTGATGGGGTTGATAGGCACCCATTGCTATCTCAGTGTCCCTTGAACCAGCCATTGATCGTTGATTAATATTGGCAGAACCTATTATCACATACTCGTCATCCACTACCATTCCCTTAGCATGTACGTATATCATAAATCGTTGGTACTTTTGTGAAGCTGAAACCTGAAAAATAGTGATTACTCTTTGCATTATTAGCTCCATATGAAAAGATCAGCAACTGAACATCACTATTACTTAAAATGTGATAAATCAGCTAATGTTTACTACTTCTTCAATCATCTAAACTCGAAACAAACAAAAAGATGAATTTAACTAAGGATGTTGTTTAGGCCCTAACCGTATCACCATTACTGGAGATGGGTGAATTTGACCCAAATTCTTTCGGCAATTCTTCTCGGTTACCAAGGCAGTAGAAATTTAGGTAGTCTTGTGGATGAGAGTCCTTAATTCCCATGGCTTTCAATTCTTGTGCTATGATCCCATACATCATTTGAATTGTCTGTCCCTGAAAATAAAAAGGAACTAAGCTGAGTATTGAGTAATAAAACAATGCAAAATTGCTAGCAAGGACTAGAGATAATCTTGGAAATGAATCATCCCTTGCAAGAAAACGGCCACAACCGGCTGTTTCATGTTAGTAATAAATGATTGAAAAGGAAACAGAAGAAAGAAAATCTAGTCAAATTACCTGCCAAAAGAGAATTTCTTGCACGGATGCTGAAGAAGGGACTCCCTCAGGCCACATTGGTATAACAATATAAACTGCAAATCTCTCCTTTGCTCTAATCTTACTGACAATCTTTAATGCCAATTCCATAGGAATTAAATTATCAGCACCTAACCAAAGAAAATAATTTTGAGGTGAAAATCATCTCTAAAAAACCAGAGACCAACAGAGTTGATTTGAGTGTGAGAAAATTGTCCAAAAAGCAGATAGATTCTAAGACCTGCTTCTTTGTAAGCTGGCCAAGCATACGATGATCCAAGGAAATATTGGTTCTCAATATATATGAAATGTTGAGCACATCTAATTGCCTGGATGTATGCTGTCTGAATGCTTTTGTCTATCACCAGATTTTTTGCACAAACAAGATTCTGCAGTAAAATAGAGTAGAAATTAATGGACTACTAATTTAAACTTACAAATAAAGTGCTAACTATATAACATTTGTCCTAAAGAGAAAAACAGAAAAGAAATGAAAGTTGAAACCTGAGATTCTGCTTGAAAAACATCTTTAGGGAACCCTTTCACAGACCCTGAATCAATGGACCGGAAAACCTGCCAATTCAAAGAACCAGCAATAGGTTAGATCAACTTGAAATACTTGATTTCAAGTAGCATGATCAGATCATTACCTGAACATGCCAGTTCTCTGGATCTCCTTCCCTGGATACCCATAATTCAGGATCATCCGTTGACATTGATGCAGAAGGACTTAGTATCCATGAAATACGTTCTAACTTTATTAAAGAATCATCATGCCTCCGAGTAACCCTTTTGAAACGAAGTCCAATCTCTGACCATTTAGTAGCTTTCCTCCACCGCTGCTCAAAGTTTGTAAGAATATCATAAGCAGCAGGCCCTTCTACCTTACAATGTAAATCATGCCATGGTTGCCTTGGGGCCTTGATTGCTGACTAGCAATTAAAAGAAAAGAAACAGAACACCAAAAGAAAATGAATCAGTACCCTCAAAAAAGGAAATGAATTAGTAATATATAGCAATTGACCTCAAAATTCTTTAAACCAATTGAAGAAGGTAACAGTACATATTTGCAGAACCAAGTGAAGTCCTATTCCAATGGCTAACAGCATAAATAAATCAAATGCTTGAACCAGGAGAAACAGAATTCCCAATGAATGATATACTCACAGAAAATGTTGGGTTGTGAAAATCATCTTGAAATACAGTATTAAGATCCCGAAACAAACGATGTTGAGGTGTATCATAGCGGCCATCACAGAGGTCCAGACCACCTATAAATGAAGTAATCTTTCGGTTGTTTCCAGAGGCTTGAGTATCCACAATCACACATTTCTGATGGTGTGTAAAAAGGGTTCCAACAACCTGGATTAAAATGCCACAATAAAGTGAGTTACAATATCCTCTAGTTCTCTAGGAAGAATTTGTATGCTTCTTTTAGCAATGAGTGAAAATGTGCAATAAGGAACTGGACCATAGCATAAAGCATGCCTGTTGCTTGAAAATGCTAAGCTTACTGCTTGCATAACGAGGCGACAACACACATGTAACAGAAGAATGCTTGAAAAACTTGCGAGTTTCTTCATCATGAGTTTGCATCACTCCTTGCTGCATTAAAAAAAAAAAACTCTTCTCATTACTATTACAAGAAAAAAGGAAGAAATCTAGCCTCAAATTCAACCAACAAAGCCAAAAACACACAGTTTATCCAAACCCATGAAAAGGTGGGGAGGAAAAAGAAAAAAGAAAAGCCTATAGAATGTGACTTTCATGCCCAGAAACGGATCATCCTGGACCCAGAAAGAACCTGTAGTAATAATATAATAAACTAAAGTCTAAAAGGTCACTTTCTCAACGATCTAGCACTAAATTTAGAATCAGGCAAAAACAATAAACAAGTTTTCTTCTTTAGGAAAAAAGTACTTGTACTGCATTTTTAGTACAACATTTCTAAAACAACAAAATTTCCAAAATCTAAAACCCCCATCACTCATTTAGTGACTTCATCATAGAATCCAGAAACCAAATAAATAATTTCCCACTAGAAATTAGACAATGACTTTATGAAAGCTAACATCAGTAAAGATTGAAGACAAGGTGAAAAGAATAATCCATACCGTGTTAATGAAGAAATTTTTATGGGAAGTTTTGTCATCCCAAACCAACAACAGAACTCTAACCCCTTCTTGCGATTTGTACTTGAGCAAATCCCCCAAACTCAAATGGCCTCCATTAGGCAATGGCCTTGTGGGCTCTCTAACAAGCTTCACCTCGTGAAAAATCGACCATCCCACAATGTAAACCAAATGATGCGCTTCTAAAATTGCATGACAAATATCTTCCCAACATGGTTCGTGCTTGAACACCGTTCCGTTGTCCAATTCAATCGCCGGAAGCATCGATTCGTTAACGTGCGCGTCTTGGTACAAAGTAACGCCGCCACCGGGGCGCACAGGGAAATAGCAGTTTCTGATTCCAAACTCGGTCGGATTCGCCGCCATTCCATATCTGTAAAACGGGATATCCTCGCATTTGACGAATCTCATTTCCAGGTGAACCGCGCAGCCCGGTTTTGGCGGTTTACCATAAGAGCTGATTATAGGGAACCAACCGCAAATTGGTTTACCCTCGAGAACCTCAACCGCTGGGACGGTTGCCACCCCGATCAAATCGGCGCCGAACACGTCATTATCCTTAACGTGAAACTCGATGTGAGATGCAGGGTGAGCCAGAGGGATTTGGAAGCGCTCGTTCCAATCGGGGTGTTCGGAATTTGAAATGACGCGCGTGCGCGCTACCGTGGCGCCGGCTAAGCAGACCGTTACGTAAGGGTCGCTGGTGATGATCTTACGGTGGTGGTGACTCTTCTTCCGTCTAACAAACGGGGACCGACACGTGTCCAATGCGGTGAAGCATCGACGGAGTCGATCAGAGAATAAATCCATGTTGGGCAAGCATCGAGCTTCGATGATTTTTAAATCAAGGTCCCCATGCAAAAATACAACATTCGAATCCGAGAAATCGTCCGCCATTGAGAAAAACAGATCGAGATATACACTTACAGAAAAGCAAGAAGAAGAACAAAGAAATGTGAAAATCAAGAACCTACATAAAAAATCTAAAGGCAGGTCAAAGAAAAGGAGAGTCAGTTTTTTATTTATCTTTTATTTTGTTATGGTTTTTGGTTTCTGTTAATTTTTCTGGCGTTGGCTATAACCGGAGGAACAACACAAACTTACTGCCGCATACTATAAAACCGGTGGCAGTTTCAAGAAACAGCAGAGATTGGACTGTTATCTCCGACCAAGCCAACGGCGACAACCGAAGGCACTGAACAAAGGAACAGAATACGAGAACTCGACGAATTTGTTTTGTTATCTCTTGTATAGTAGTAGTAAATGACTTTCTTAATTAGCTACAAAATTGCTTAAACATTACACGTGGCTGCCCTTAATGTGTGGCTTGTGAGTTTTTTCAGGTACTCAAACTGTCCCTTGTTAAGATTTTCCTTGTTTTATTTTTTTAAGAATAAAGATCATGTCTTGACTGAATCCAAAAAAAAGGATCATGTCTTGTCAGGTTTCTTATTTTTTTTCACAAGATAGCAAAAAACAAGATATTAGGCTTGCAAATTGCAACGAAATGATCCAAAAAATGGTAAGATACTTTGATATATACTAGGAAGAAAAAATGAATGGGACCAATTGGATCAAATGGTAAGCGGCTTGTTATAAGTTAAGCAGATTTTAGATTCGACACTTTGCATAAGCAGCTGACCCTGTTGATAGGCTCACCCACTATAACTAGGTGTGCGAATGCAGGTCGGATCCGAATTAGTTAGAGGAACGTTGTGGATACCGAAAGGGGTTAAAAAAAGAAGAAGAAAATGAATGGGGTAGTTTCGTATATGAGATCAAATTCGACCAAAACTAAGTTTGAAGACTTTAGACAAGCTATGAGCAACATTTATTATGACAAAGACATATAGCCTTTGTTTGAAGATAAAGGGTGGAGGAGTGGAGTTGGTCTGTTGGTGTGAAAGATTAGATATGGTTAGGCGAAAGCTACATATATATTGATGGAGAAGGGATGGGCTTTGACATTTCCATAATTGTCAGCCACGTGGTGGGCGGTTGCAGCGTCAAAGCCGAGGTTTTCAAACTTACACTCCTCTTTCACTTTCAGGTTTTGAGGCTTTAGGCGAAGTTAGGTGCTTCTCCCTGTCTAATTTCATGTCTTAGATTGATCTGCTATTGCCTGCCAAGCTCCAAATCTAACCAACCAAGTCTGAATTCTGGATCTTTTGCAAATTTAGAAGTCATAAGTTTCCTTTTCCTGACAAAAATATAATAATAATAATAATGAAACACGTGAATTGAAAATTGGGTTTGCAAGGGTATTTGGAAGGTTGGCATTCTCGTTTCTCATGAATTATGATTCTTTTGACATAAAAATTAGTAGGAAAATGTGAAGGAACTCACCAAAAAGTAAAAGTAACCCAGGGGGGAGTTATTAATTTGAAAGGGTATTAAAACTTAATAAAAGTTTCTTAAGTTCCAATCATGTTCTCAAGATTTGCATATGAATGAACATGAATGGCGAGGGCGGCGCTGACGAGATGAGAGAAAGTCGTGGCAGAAGAAGATCCAAACGTTTTCCAGTTTTTGTTTTCTTATCACTCTTTTCTGCTATACGTTACTCCCTTATCACGTGACATGAAGAATGCTTTACGGAAGAGGCGATAAAAGAGGCTTTGTTTATTCATTTTGAGCCTCCATTCTGTATTTCTGTTGTTTATAAATAGTAGTAGTGCTTATTATACGCATACTTCACTTACTTCCAAGTTCTTCAATCATCAGCATGAGCAATCCTTGCCCTACCATAGAGATTTAACTTAAATTTCTATATAGTTTCCTTTTGAAGTAAAGTTTTTGTTTCTGGTTACCATTGGGAACAAATCACAGATTATGATTTAAAAATTAGCAGCTTTTGCCCCCTTTTTCTTCATTTGATTCATGAAAGGGACATTAGAGACCTTGGACTTCAGGAAAATGCATCACAGATTATACTTTCAATTAGGGAACATCAACAACAATGTCATTACATTTGTTTGTGCCTCCAATTCTTGCATTTCTCTCCTGCAGGAGAGCTTCATTACATGGCAAGCTAACATTTCATTTCTCCTAATTAAAACTAACTATATATAATACAAAGCTTAACGAATATTTAATAAATATAAATACTATCATAGCCACCCGAAAAAGTGAAAAATTCATACTTGATGTGCTTCTGAAGCTTGATATACCAGCATCCAGTGTGTCTCTTGCAGATGCAACTGAAATGAGGCTCCTCGCTGCAGCACCAATCGAGCAGGCTCTAATATTCTATAGCAATACAAATGGAATTTGAAAGGTACAACTTGTACAGCTATAAAAGGAGGACCATTGAGTCCATTTCAACTTTGAGAAATTCTAATATAAGTTTAGCAAGGAATAATGGAACATGCATCCCTCTCTAGGCTACAATGTTGTCGCAGTTGCCGGTTCTTTGACTTGAAATTGGTGGAGCAGCCCTTATCATGAGACTCTGGACAAAGGCTACCATCTACACAAAAATTGTTTATTAAAAAAAAACACTCAAGTTTGCAAGTTCAGGCTTTCATGAATTGCATAGGTGAAAAGAACTACTCATGATAATGTAAGAATGGTCTTACCGAGGCCAATGCAACGCACATAATACTGAAACCAGGGAAATAAAATGGTGCTTCATCAGACAGGAACAAAGCTGGAAGAAGCAATTATTGACAGTGTCAGTCTTGGATTTGAATTTGAGCCTATAAGGATGAAGCTTAATTGAGTTTTGAGTAACCTGTTAGAGGTGAGAAAACCAAGGGAGAAGCAACATTGGCAAAGGAAGATATGCCTGAGATGAACCCTTGAGCCTTCCCCTGAAAATGGGTCAAAAAAGAAACAGGGGTTAAGTCTGTTTTAACAAACAGAGAAACATGACCAAAAGTAACTAGTCAACATAGGTGGATTAATTATACAGAACTTTCTGTTTATTCAGATTGCTATTATTATATTCTCAAGTAGATTTTCTTGGACGTATGTTTGACGTGCCTGACAGCATTCAATTAATCAATTTGTCTGGAACCTTGTTCATAACTTATTAGCTTCATTTCATTTGCACATGGCAAAGGCAAAAAAAAAAAAAAAAAAATTCTACTTATTTGATGAATACAAGGTTAACATCTTCATAAGACTTAGCCAAAATTGCTGTTAAAAGTCTATGAAACAATTAATACCTGTTCACATGGCCCAACTTGTTTCGATACGATGCTCCGAATCTGCATAAATTAAAATAGAATTTTCTTACCAGATCTGATAGAAGATATATTGAAGAATCTGCAACAATAAAAGAAGTGACAATCTTACACATGGCTGTGTAAAAACATATAACAAGGAGAACACAGCAGCTGTATAAGGCACCTGCAATTTCACAAAAGTGTTTGGCCATAGTAAGACAAAACATATATAAGCTACTAGAAGAAGCAAAAAGGAAGTTAACAACCATATTAAAAATTTAACGTAAAACAAAATGTTGAATATAAGTTAAGCTGCAATAATTACCCAGGCGGACCACGCAATGCTATAAACAAACATCTGCGTCAAGAGCATAAAAGAAGTAATCAGTCAGAAAAATCATATGCTCAACATAAATCTGTCATATATGAATGAATTTGAATATGTAGTATTGGCTGTAAATTAGCACATAGAGAAAGAACATGTGGCTTACATGTGCACAGCTAAAGAAAAGACCTACTGACAGCAATCTCTCCTCTCCAACAACAGGGGCTAGTAAGGGCATGAGAATCAGCTGCAATATGGCTTTAGGTTCAGAATCAATGGGAATGTTCCAAATGAATAAAAAGAAGGCTTAAAATGACTAGAAAACAGAAGAGAATTTCCATGCCTGGGATACAGTCCCCGCAACTCCAGTAATGACCATTAAGTCAGCAAATTGATTTTTGTTGTAGTGAAACTTGGCCTTCAAATAGTACTGCACAGGAAAATTAAAGTTCAATTGGTTCATCTTCTCAATTGGAGTCTTCAGTTAAATCAAATCATTTATAATATACACATAAAAAATGCTAAACAATTCATATGGGATTGGAAAGTTACCATTAATGAAGCATGGAGACCCACATCAGCAAGATTGCTAAAAAATTGAACAATTGCCGCTTGCGAGAATGTCATGCTGCACATTGTTTCCATTCAGTAAACAAACAAATCATGAGTTACTTATTCAAACAATGATGCTAATTAAAAGTTTAAAACCCTTTAGAAATAGGAAAATTTAGGGACCTGCTCTTCAACAAGGCAAGCATGTCCTCGATTGAAGGCATAGTTTTAAACGTCTGGACTTTCTTGTCGGACTCCTCATCCCCATTAACGATCCCATCCCCACCAGCACTAATTTTTCCGGAGGAGAGAATTGGAGTTGTAAGATTATCATTTGCGGTCGAATCCGGGAGGAAAACCCTCATGTAAACTGCTGACACCATTGATATAACCGTAGCAATCTAAGTAAAGGAAATATAATTAGATTCGGTTCATTGATGATAAGAATTAATTTAGATTACGGAAAAGGGAAAAAAGAAGAGAATAAGAAAAAACCTGGAAAGTGGAAGCGGTTGAGAGAAAACGAGCGGACAGAGTCCCGCCGACAAAGGCGCAAGACGCGATGCCGGAAAGGATTCCAAAGGTTGATGCTCGTCGCCCTTCCGGAACATTGTCTGCCTGAAAATTTCCAAAAGCAGAGGAATTATGGAGGGAATTGTAAAACGACCGTTAACTTTGGAAAGACTTTAAAGACAAAAAAGGACAGGCCCAATGGCAAACCCATGTGTATTTTTTATTAGATAACAAACTGGACTCGAACTGGCCCATGAATTGATGAGCCCATTTTACTTTGCCAGCCAGGCTCTTTCGGGCTAAATATTTTTGGCCCAATTTTTTGAGTAAAGTAGGACCTTTTTAATTGTGAAGGTAAAGAGTGGGTGAGTTAACGAATGTGTTAAGTGATTCGACACTTGTTCTTTCAAACGAGGTTTTGACTTCGAGTTTGTTGGGAGAGTTATACCTCATAATGGACCGACCTGACTTGTTATAACTTGTAAATAGTTGGGAAAAAAAAAATGAAGAGTGGGTGACTTACCACGTAAGCGAGGGAGAGACAATGGACGGTGCCTTCACAAAACATGGCAGTCAGCATCTTGAGCACGTAGTAGGCATAAAAGAAGCCTTTCGTTCTGCTGTAAGCCAATATGGCTATCAACAACAAGAAAATCAGAAACACATCATTTCATTGCCCAAACGTTATTGTCTTTCACATAAGAAATCAAATCATTCATGAAAATTTTGCAACATTGGACATAGCATTACGAAATTGGGATCTGACAAAAAGCCAATGCCATGTTACCGCGAGATAGCCTTACCTCATGAAAAAGATTCTCTACCATTTCGTAGGCCCCAACATGTAGACTTCAACTAAGTTAACTCTTTTTTCCCATTCTTCATCTAATCTTATCTAAGTGCACTACCCTTGAACAATATAAATTCGAGTTTAATATTATTTCTTTTTTTTTATGATGTTAAAGATGAAGTTCATTAATTTATGATGATGGTGGGCGAAATATATATAGGCTTTGCACTTTAGACTTTTACAAAAGAAAAGAAAGCAATGCTTTTGCCAAATTGCCCATGCTTTATGGCCACTCCTCCTATTGTTTCCTATCTTTGCTTAATAAATATATGTGATTTTAAATAAAGGCTCGTACGTCATTGGAAGATTCCATCTATATATACCACTTTAATTTCCCAGCACGTAAGAGCACTTTCAAAATAATAAAATTGATACATATATATTGCCTTGTCACTTTCAATTGTCATGAGAAATGGAGAAAGGTTAATTATGAACGGTTTGATATAGGAAACTTCGAATAGAATCTGCCTTGAAGCTTGCTCCAATATTCATTTATAGCAAAAAAAAAGTAGTAAAATCATTTGCTTCATATAGTAGTAGTAGTAGTATTAATTGAGACTATAACATTATTGAAAAACGATTATTTTCATCAAGGTAGTTGGATAGGGATTGACATATATATGTATTTATTCAAGTTATTTATTACTTATATTCCAAATACTAGTAGTTATTGCTAAAAAACAAACTATATTATTTAAGATAGAACTATAGTAATCAATAGTTATGTCATTTTGCAAGAGTGTGACAAAATATCAATGATGTTTTTTGGACGGTTTCACTTAATTGATGATGTATATATATATATATATATATATATATATATATACGTGTCATAATATAGAAGAAATTAAGCTTTATAGAGTTTGCATACCGAAAGGAATTATGGTGAGAGTCATGGGGACTGTAAGCAAAGCTTTCCTTCCATACTTGTCTGAGAGATTACCTACGATAGGCATCATCACAAGGGATCCCAGCCCAATAATCTGGTAAAAAAAATGATTAATTTTGGTGAAAATTTTTAGTGGATTATTATAATATTCATATATTCATACTTCTTTTTAGTTGGTTAACCAGAAAAGAGACAAGTGTAATAGTTCATGACAAGTGTAGAGCAGCAAACCCAATAAAAGAGGCAAAGTGTAAACTAAGATATGCAAGCAATATATGCAAATTTTCTAAAGTGAAAAAAAGGAATAATATTAATATATGTTGGTTCATAAAGGATGATACAGGTTCTGCTGAAAAGAAGAGAAAAGGAATATTTGAAGCATAATATTCATGAGATATGGCAGAGAAAAATGTGAAATGCGGGGTCCTCCAAAGTACTCCAAACTCAACACTTTACTTTTGTCCAAACAAAAAAGAAACATAGTATCTGAAACAGTCGAAAATGTCTTTCCCTGAATCCGAGGGGAAGTTTCCTTTCATTAATCAATCACCCACGTTTTTTTGTCTATATTCTGAGAGAATCACAAGCTACTTTAATCCTGCACAACTTTGAATCTTTGATCCCAGAAATATGGAAAAGAATGGGTTTGTTTAGAATTTCTTGAGTTCTGTTTCAGAATGCAGAAATATGCTAGAGGAAAAAAGGAATTACTACTAGTTTTCAAGAAAACAGAGTGACAGGGAAGAATATACCGCTTGTTGAAATCCTGCGAGATAAATTGCGAGAGAGCATTCGAGTTTTCCAGGACAAATAGCAGACATGGTAACATCAACTATGATTGGGAATGTCATGGAGACTGCGAAAAAATGGAGAAAGATTGTGAAAGAAAGATGGCTCAACGCTGCCAACTTTTCCATCTTCTTCTAGTTCTCTGTTTTAGAAAACTTTCTTCGACAAAAATTGAAAAAGGAAAGCTCAAGAAAAAGATAAAAGAGCTTATGAAGGGATTACGAGGCTCTTAAAGCAGGCAAATTAGATATTTTGACACTTTTTGGAATGGGAACTTTCGCCATTAACGTAAGAAGACATTGGTGCATGTTTTATTTCACCGCTGTAACTATTATAGAGTGACAGCACATAAGGGAGAAATTATGAAATCACATTGCCAAGCCCCAAGCGGCGCGCTGCAGCCCTAAATAATTAGCTTCTTAGTTCTTAGAGTTAGAAGACAATTTTCAAATGCAAACAACCGATTCTAAAACGAGCCACCCTCTTTTTATATATCAATTTCTGTTTCTTCTTTCTTTTTTTTTTCCTGTTTTTAGGGAGGTGGCATTTTTTCGTTCTTTCTTCCTTTTTCTTTTTCCGGGGAGGTGGCGATTTTCTTTTTCTTTTTCTAGGGAGGTGGCAATTTTCGTTCTTTCATGTCAATATTTACAAATAATATTGCTTGAATTATCAATGTGGCAACAGTTAATAGGATCAAAGAGAATGATCTCATTTAGTAATAATGGTATAAAATATGGGGCCCTATTTATGGATTGAATGAAGAAATTAACCAAGCCTAAAGAAAAAGGAAAAGGTTAATTTACCTAACATTATTTATCAACATCAGTACAAAAACATAGGTATGACAGAAAGCAACTTCTTGCTAACATTAGGTTAGTAGAGATTAGGTTTTGCTTCGGCAAATATTTTAACTTAACATTTACTAAAAGATTTACTCTGTTTTAGTAAAGTGAATACTAAAAATAGCAGGCGGTTGGGCGTTTAATGTTGGTCCACATGTTTTGGATTTGGGTGAAGTCCAGAAAGGCCAAAACAGAGTTTGAAGTTGAAGGGAAACTTCGTCGAGTGAGAGACAAACAGAGTTTAATTAACCATTTTACAGAGATGTCATAAAGCTCCAATATATGAAGTTTCTGCTTCCTAAAGGTTAACAGTAAAATTAAATTGTGTACTAATTGATTAGCAAATAATGACGTTTTAATTAAAATTTACCAAAACCCTTTAAGAATCTCTAATTAGGATTAGGAGTTAGGACCACCCTTGAACTTAGATGATTAAATGGAAATGCAGGGTCTCAAGTCTCAACTGGGTATTTATGAAGAATCTTATATGCATCTAAGTAATTAACATTGTTTTGGACGACAATGTGACGAAGGCCATTGATTGGCTGAGAGAAAGTAGTTTGAACAAATGCAAGAAGTTAAAAAAAAAAAGCATGGATAAAACTTAAGACATGATGATGGTGACATGATTACCGCTTGTTGGAATCCGGTGAGGTAAATGGCGAGGGAGCATTCATCTTTTCCGGGACAAAGAGCGGCCATTGTAACATCTGTGATGCCCGGAATCACCATGAAGGTGGCGAAGGTGTGGAGGAAGATGGTCATGAAGAGGTGGCTCAGCCCTGAAAGCTTCTCCATTTTTGGCACTCTGTCTCTGATCTATCTCCACTACTTAGTCTCTCAACTTTCAAGTACTCTATGAGTATAAGCTAAGGAGCAAAGCACCCAAGAAGAATTATATATATAAACTAAAGCCAGTCTCTCATTCCACAAGCAAAGACACTTTTCAAAGCAAGAAAGTAGTCAAGGGCGTTAATTTAAAGAATAAGTGAAGTGTTAAACTTCACCATTTTTATAATAACAAGCTCACAGTACTACTCTTGCATGTCCTAAAGCCTATGGTTTAGAAGATATTGGTGACGGCTTGTTCTTAACTTGGAGAAACGACGGAGGAATCACAACAAATTTCTACCAATAGGCGAAAAGGGGTCCACTAATTAGTCACAAGTGTAAAGAACTGATTAGTATTTAAAAAAAAAATCATCCGGGTATCCAAAAACATTTATCCGGATCCGACACGCATTGTGCACGTGGTTTTTTGGGTGAATTTACCAATAGGAGTAGCTGTGTAGGCAAGATATCAAATCTTGAGACCTGTTTAAACTGAAACAAACTGCTTAACACTTGATCTAACCCAACGTTGGTCTGATTTTTTCTCTTAATGGTAGAGAGGAAATATCACCGACTGTAACTTTAACCATGCTTCAATTTTTCCTTTTTCCTTTAATTTTTATTTTAGTAGCCGAAAAGTGGACAAACCAAAGACCAGAGTGGAAAAGATTGCGTAGCTTGTAAGATCTTACAAAGGGTGACGACCACCGAAGGGAAAACCGAAAAATTAAACTTGAAAGCACAAATAATGAGCTGCTAATTGGGGAAGCGTATACCATGCAATTACGCTTCCAAGCGTGCAAGCTTGAGTTGAGCTCCTTCAATTAGGTTTAGCAATAGAAAATCTTCACTCAAAAGAATCTATTTTAAGTCATATTTACACCACTTGAACTAATTGCATGTATAGATTCTGTATCATTGTTTTGATAAATTCCTTTCTTCTACTTTTCAATTTCGGCATGACTAACAATACCCTTTTTTCAAAATTGATTTCTCCATTATTCCTTCGATCTAATACCCTTTGGCCCATTTTGCATTATTGGTCAATCAATGTAAAGAAACTAAAGAGAAAGTAAGATCGGTGTAAAACTATAACCTGAAATTTTCAAGCTTTACATAAAAAACAGTGTACCTAGTTTGCTTTGCTCTGTTCCTAGGCCATTAGGGTGTGGTATAAAGCAGATAGATTCTTCCTCACTTAGTAATTTAGTTAACTTTTTTCATTAAAGTTAAAGAAGAAAGCAAGTTCCCATCTAGTTCTTGCTCATGATCGCTTTTTCTAGATGATTGGAAATCTTGTTTACAAAATGGGATTGGGAAACTGAGATTCTTGTTGCAAGAGATGAAAGGGCCCAGAAAGTTTTAGCAGCAATCAGAAAAAAATGACCAAGTGAGAAGAAAACAAAGACAATAAGAACAATATATGTGGTATCAAGGAACGTCCTTCTTTAGACCCCAGCGCTGTCTTCCTGATTTTCTGGATTATTAAGACAAAAGACACACCTTCCTTGGATGGTTCCTAGACGGAACTGCTTCGGCAACTCAGAAGGGTAAAATTCAAATGCAAAAGACGATATTATGATTTATGAGTTTATTGGCCTAATAATCAAAATCCCATTTCTTTCTGCCAAAAAGAAAATCAAAATCCCATTTCCAAGCAGAAGCAGAATTGAAGTACTTTTTTGGCCTTTTTGCAGGATTGCTTAATGCTGATGATATGCTTGCAAAACTGACTACTTCGGGCTTAAGATGGTCGAAGTTTGCCCAACTGGAATTGTGTGGGTTTCCATAAGAAAATTTAGTGGGCTGTTGAAGAACTCCATGATGGGTCAAAGCCCTTTTGTTGTTCATTTTTGTGTGTACAATGATCCAATACAGGCTGTCCTTATTTTAGACTTAAAAGGCCCAATTTGGGCTGTTTGCGTTTGGACGAAATGATTTTGAGAGAGAAAACTAAAAGGTAAAAAAAAAAGGTTTAAGCCTTTTGATGGGGAAAAGAATTGAAGTCCAGGTGTGTGCCTAGCCTGGAATCTGGATTCCGTTCTCAAGTAGGATTTGGCATTGGTATTTATTTATTCGAAATGATTTGTTTAGAAATTATATTTAAGAATCAAATCCATGGCCGACTGGCGACTGGCCGTGGGCATCATTGTTTCTCCACCCGCATTGTGCGCAGAATCATTGTGTGGATGATTCATTTTATTAAAAAAATGGAAAAGATGATGAGATTTCTGTAAACACTCCCAACAGATTCCATCAAACAACACTACAACAGTCAACTATAGTAAGTAGCACTTCTTGCATTAACAAATTAAGTATATTCATTTAATAGTAATCAATTTATTATAAACAAAGGTAAGAGTGTGACCAGATCTTAACGTATATAAGTTATCACTTATCATTATGCTATAACAAATTAAGCACTAATAGTGCTTGTTTGCTTTGTTCATTTCATTTGGGTTTGCAACCTAATTACTCTATTAACCTAATTAAACAAAAAAAAAATCTGTATAAAGAAAGCAAATAAAAGGAGAGATATTCATATTCAGAGATCCAAGGGCAATAAAAAAAGAGTATCTTTTGGGCGTTACTTTTTGTGAGAGAAAAGTACATTTCAATAAAAAAAAGGGCGAAAAGCTGCATATATTATTGTATTTTTAAAAGAAGGTTCCACGTGATTTCTTGCCAAAACCCTACAAAATTACAAATAAGCAAGCCTGATCTAAAACGCATATTCGAAGTTCGAAAGCTTTAACTTAATTAAGCTTAATTTAGTTTAGTTTAGTTTAGCTTAGCTACTCTCCTTTGGTCCGAATGGTCCTTGCCAATGCCAGTTGCCAATTGCCATGCCGTGCCAATGTGTATGCGCCCTCGCTGCTTGACACACGACCATCGCCACCTAAATTCCGCTTTTGTCCTATCCCCCATTCTCCTGTCTTCTGTCCTCCTGCTTCTGCATATGACAACATCTGATCCCCACTACTTAAAATCTTGAATTGAAGCTTTAAACTCTTTTCTTTTCTTAACTTCTTCTTCTTTCTCTATACAATCTTCTTCTTTCTTTCTTTTTTTTTTTGTTTATATCTTTGTTTCTTATTCTTTGTATCTCTTTCACATTAGATGCATGGGTTGTAGGTTGTCCTTTATATATACTCGTTCATTTTTCTAATGGATCATCATCTTTTATATATATATATATATATATATATATATATATATACATATATATGTATACCCATGTCTTAGTTAGTAATCATAAAAGGAACAACTAAATTAATGTCCTTTTCTAAATATCTACCTTTTAGTTTTCTTTCTTTTAATCGTTTAGCGACGTTTGTAATCAAAATTTTTGATTGAATGAATCTATTATCCAAAGAATAGTTAGTTTGTACCGTGCACACGTTTTTTATTGTCATGTGAAACCAAAAAAGGAACTCAAATTTTGGATTAGTTGATGCCAAATATGATTATTAGATATTAAATGATTAATATAAAACAAAAAAAGTCGTGATAATTTTCTTTTTTCTTATATATTCAAAAAGAGGGAAGATAAAGATTGTTTATCTATGACTATTAGTAAACACTACGACCAATTAGGTCAACATAGTAAATTTTTTGATTTTTTGGTACCGATCGAGGAACATAGTAAAATGGTATGAATAATCTTGAAAATGCATACTATAACATTTGACAACCAGTAATAAGTAGAACCGTGAACTTGAGCTGGATTTGAAATAAAGAGAACTTGTTTTCATGTTTACCCACCACAAATCTCCATTTTATTCTCTCAAAATTTTGGAAATCTTAGATAGCAATAAAGAAGAACTCTCATAAATTCATAATAGAAAAAGGAAAACAAAATTAAAGGAAGAATAACAAATATTCCGACCCGACTCACTCACCAAATATCTCGGGTCATTATTGACTGAGCATTGACAATGCATTAAATTAAAAATCCCTGACCTGTCAAACTCCTAATTGCAGCTAAACCCTAAACTTGTACCCTCAAAATGCGAAATTAAATTCGGAAGAATTAAAAAACTATATACTAGCAGCATTCTAGCAATATCCCAATCCTAATCATGGTAGCTTTCAATGCTTCAGGTAGTTCTACGATCTCATGCCTCTGGGCTTTTCCCTTCTCATTTCTGAGTTTGCAATTAAAGCAACTTCAATATTAATTAGGCCGCCCAAACTGGGAAATTTATTATGTTCTCAACATTCAACAAGGGTCAAGGAGAGAAGAGAACATCCTAGTTTTATTTTTATGGATACTTACTAAGTCCAGAAATTATTCAAATAAAATAAAATTTTCTTGTGTGCCGTTGTCACGTGCCTTGGACCGTTTCCTCTAGTAGCAAATCAACAAGACAAAAATACGATTAACAAAAAGGTTTATTAAATTAATTAATCAAATCAATTTTTTCTAAAAAAAAAATCAATTAATTATTAGGAAAATCATTCAATACTTCATAAGGATTAACAGCAGGTGCGGGTTTATAAGGGTGATATGTGTCCCCTTGATAACCAGATTAAAAAATTAAAAATCTGATTAATTTTAAAATGGGCAGTTGTTAATCTTTGAACTCACTTGTGTAATCCAAAAACTACACTTACGTGTAGTCCATCAGATAATAACTCAAATTAATATTATTATACTAGTACTAATTATTATCGTTAGCAATTAGCAGCAGAAGCAAAGCCGGCCATTGTCAATGGAAGTTCTGGGAAATGCTCAATTTAATAATTTACTATATTTAATTAATTATAAACGAAGAGGGCAGATTTGTCCAGAGCAGAAGGGCATATTTGTCCAGCTGAGTAATTATAATGGCAATTATTACTGGAAGATGTCGTGAGAGCACGTGAGAAACAACAAAAATGAAAGAAAAAAAAAAAAAGTTGAAGATTCTCTCTTAACGGAGAGACGTATTTTCAGGCCAAATAAAAACATACTACCTGAATGACGGATTTACATCAACTCTAAAAATAAAATAAAATCATATTGGCCATTTTATTTGTAGTGTAGTTTAGATTCACAAGAACAAGATTGCAGAGATCGCCGTATAAGGCGGAAGACGACTCTGCAGATTCTGTTGTTTGACAACTGTATGTTGATATACTTATACTAGTATATATAAGTTATTAGGGAGTTATGATCTACGGCCCAACCAGCTATATATACTGGTCTATCCTTTTTTTTTTTGGGATTAATCCACAATATCTGGGCCATCCAATCAAAATTGGAGAAATTTTCTTGCCGGATATATCTCATCCAATGCTAGACCGCCACCTCATCTATTCTGCTGTTTCTAAATTATTAAATAAATAAATACTAGAAAATATCATGATATTTTAATTAAATAAATAATTAAATACAAATATTTGTTTCGATTTTTATTTTCTCAACTTCAATTGCAGTACAATTGAAAAGTAACTACAAGGAGCTAATGCCAGGAACCCAAAACTATCCGACACAGAGACAAAGTCATTGACTTGGGTTCTGTTTTTTTGAACTTATGATTGGAACACCATCATCAATCATCAATTGATTTAATACTAACCCTCCAAAGCTCAATTTTTCGACATATATACAAAGATAAAAAGACACAGAGAATAACTCATTTTTTCCACGTCGAATTTCAACAGCCTTATACTATCTCATTTGTGAATTTAGAAGTGTTAAGGGTGTTTGAAATTTCATCAAAATTTATTATTTAACGCTCTAGATAAGATTTAGGTGAACCCTCAATTCTACCTAACATAACTAGTAGTACAACTTTTTTTGGCATATATCTTAGATTTCCTTATAATTCTTTTTTTTTTCCTTAAGAGAAGTATGTCGTTTATTAATGAAAAAAAAATGGTACTCATGAGAACCTGAACTATTGGCCTATGTTACTAAATACTAATATAGGATTGTCCAATATATCATCATCCATCAAGAAAATATATGTTGATAATTACATGTTAGTTGAGACGATCCTAAATTTTAAGGTTATGGAATTACATAATATTATGGAATTACATAGCCTACAAAGATTCAGTTGGAACATCAAAAAGGTGCTTAAGCTTCGAGAGTTAGCTTCTCAATTTATTCAAAGTAATGGTGACTGGCAACTGCGCACAGATTCTTTTCAATCTTCAGCTGTTTATGATGTTTTGAGGCATAAGAACTCAAAGGTAGCTTGGGAGCGGCTAATTTGGTATTCTTGCAGTTTGCCCAAGCACTCTATGGTGACATGGATGGCCATCCTTGACAGACTTCCTACTAAAGATAGATTAATTAGCTGGCATATTCAAGTTGCTTCACCTGATTGTGTGTTGTGTGGTTTGTATCCTGAATCAAGAGATCATCTTTTTTTCTCTTGTGAATATTCCAGGTTGTTGTGGAAACGTGTTTTGTTAGCTTGCAGACTAACCAGAGATGTGAAAGATTGGCAAGGTGAGATTCAATGGGCTATTACATCTCAAAGGCAAATCTTTACTTACTTTGATCTTGAAGTTAGCTTGGAATGCTTTTTGCTATACTGTGTGGTGTGAGAGGAATTGCAGAATATTTCAAGGAAACATGCATACAGTTGATCAGGCCTTTTCTTCTATTTCTGATGTAATTAGATATAGGCTTAATGGTTTTAGCAACATTGCTAAAGACCCTGTTAATGTGTTCCTTTGTCATAGCTGGGGTCTAAATTTGAACTGGTAGTTGCTTTGCAACTTAGTCTTTGTACTTGGTTTTCTTTGTAGCAGTTCTTTTCCTACTACTGGATGAATATACATATTTATCCAAAAAAAAAAAAAAAATTAAGGTTAACTCTAGCCGCCCCCACCCAACTTTCTCTCCCAGCCTCCTTTCTCAATTTTGTTTCCCTCCTCCTCTTCCTCTTGGCTTTTTTTTTTTCCTTTTTTGTTAAGGGAGAGGAGGAGTTGATCCTTTATTTACTTTTCTTTGAGAATAAAGTTAATAAAATCCCCAGATCTATTGACCTGCCGAGTTTTAGTCAATTTTTTGGAATCAGTAATTTCTGGAGTAAGTAGTTTTTGTTGAGTCTGATCACGAAGCAAAGATCTAGATTTAGATCATTTAGATTCAAGATAGATGGGCATTTTTCTCCATTAGTGATTATTATTAGTATTATCTTTGTAATTTTATTTTCATAAATGAAAATTACAATCCCTTCTTAAGAAAAAAAAGCAAACTAAGAAACAAGCACAGCATTTACTATAAAATAAGTCAACTAAGAAATCTGCATACTAATTTTATTTGCAAAAACTATGTTGGATAGTTGTATCTTGTTGATGATCTTGTGTAAGTTAAATAAGAAATTTGCACACCAAATTTATTTCTTTCCGAAAAATATTCTTAATTTTCAACCAAATTTGGGATATTAAGATTTGTAAATTTTTATTATATTTTTATTTTGTTGTTTAATATTCGTTTATAGCATATATATCTCTACTCTATGTTACTCTTTAGTCTTTGATTTATCTCTTTGTTTTCACAAGAAAATCCAAACAATTAAAATCATCTCGGACGGATTCTAATTCTAAACCGAAATTTGCTTAATTGAAATTTGAAAATTGTTGCAATAATTACAGAAGCAAAGCAAACTTTAGCAAAGACAAATAAAAAGACAGCTACGTACGTAGAGAGGGGTAAAACAGTAATCTACAACATCTGTACATTGTGTTGTACTCCTATCCTTGTCTTCTTTCTTAATAGCCTATGTTCTCCACGTGGTCTTGTTCAAAAATTCCACCACGCGCGTGGCGCGTCTACTTTAGCGCTAAGTACGCTTTGCGCATATCCTGATTTTCCTTTTTTTAATAATTTTTAAAGGGAGGCTGAGAGCGAGTGTTATACTTATACTTTACCACTCTTTTCCAACTTTCTCACTCACTCTCCTTTTCTCTTTCTCCTCCACTTCTCTCTCTCTCATGGATTCTCTTGCTCTCTTCTGTACTGGGGCTCTTCTAGCCTTCGGTCTCTACTGGTTCGTCTGGGTTTTAGGCCCGGCCGAAGTAAAGGGCAAGCGCGCCGTCGATCTCTCTGGCGGTTCCATCTCCGCCGAGAAAGTTCAAGACAACTACAAGCAATACTGGTCTTTCTTCCGCCGCCCCAAGGAGATCGAAACCACTGAAAAGGTTCCTGCTTTCGTCGATACTTTTTACAACTTAGTCACCGATATTTACGAATGGGGGTGGGGCCAGTCCTTCCACTTCTCTCCTTCCATTCCTGGGAAGTCCCACCGAGAGGCAACGCGCCTCCACGAAGAGATGGCCGTTGATCTCATCAACGTCAAGCCGGGAGAGCGAATCCTCGACGTCGGATGCGGAGTCGGCGGGCCCATGCGTGCCATCGCGGCTCACTCTCGAGCCAAGGTCGTGGGAATCACGATTAACGAGTACCAGGTGAACCGTGCCCGTCTCCACAACAAGAAAGCCGGCTTAGATTCGCTCTGCGAGGTCGTTTGCGGCAACTTCCTCGAGATGCCATTCCCAGACAACAGCTTCGACGGCGCGTACTCGATTGAGGCCACATGCCACGCGCCGAAGCTTGAAGAGGTTTACGCCGAGGTATTTCGAGTTCTGAAACCCGGATCTCTATACGTGTCTTACGAGTGGGTCACGACTGACAAGTACAGAGCTGAGAACCCGGAACACGTAGACATCATTCAAGGTATCGAAAGAGGCGACGCTTTGCCTGGTCTGAGGAGCTACGCTGATATTGCAAAGACTGCTCAAAAAGTAGGCTTCGAGGTTGTCAAAGAGAAGGATCTAGCCAAGCCACCGGCTCAGCCATGGTGGACCAGGCTTAAGATGGGCCGAATCGCTTACTGGAGGAACCACATTCTCGTCACCGTGCTGGCCGCCATCGGAATCGCTCCAAAAGGAACCGTCGATGTTCACGAGATGCTGTTCAAGACCGCCGATTATTTGACCCGCGGTGGGGATTCTGGAATCTTTTCCCCTATGCACATGATTCTCCTCAGAAAACCAGAAGTTCCACCTTCAAAATCATCTTAGCCATTTTCTTGAGGTAACTCTGCAGCAGCCATTGTGTTCCACCTGGTTTAGCCATTTCCCCTTAGGATTTTATTTTCTTTTTTCTTTTTTCCTTTTCCCCTCTACTTTAATTAATCCAGATCATGTACTTCCTTTTAATTTTTCTTTTGGGTTTTTAGTTTAATTTAATTTAATTTCCAGTTGTTGATCTTGGTGATAAGGAAAGGAACGAAATTTTTTGTTCTTTTTTGAGAAATTTAGTTGAATTTCGAGTGGTTGTGCAATGTGAACTGAATGGTGAGCTGTGAACTTTGTGGGAACAGAAAAACAGCTTTATCTAAGCTGTCGACGATGTTGAAACGACATCCAAAAACAAACAAAGTCGGTTACACTTGTTTTGTGTTTCATTTTTCAACCTTAAAAGAACAAAGCTAACGGTTTAGATCTAATTACTACTATTGCAATTAACGGAAAAGTAATTATATATTTTTATTAAACGAAAAGGATGAGGGAAATGAAATGGTCTGGTGGGTTGTGAGGCTTGAGAGTGTGCGCACATGGAAGGTTAGGGACTTTTGCAAAGGGGCTTAGGTGGCGACCACTGGCAAACTGACTTTTGCTTCTGTTGTTCATATAGGTTTTTTTTTTTGGTCTTAAACATGGATCCCGCCAAATCTGTTCAGCTTTTTTGTGGTGTTCTGTCACATTTTATGTGGTTTATTGGGCTACATATCGGACGACATGTGGGCCCATCGCAACCTTACTTTGGATCTCTCAACATTTTCATTTTTTCTCTCCTTATTTTCATTTTTAATTATCCCCACTAACCTCAAATATCAGAACTTAAGATTTGATTTGATCTGATTATTATGGTTACTACTTACTAATAAGCTTTGTGTTAGGGTCTTAGGGACTTTTCAAATTTTCTTGGATACTTCCTGCAGCAATCAAAGGAAATTGTTTGAATTTGCTATCTAATTGATCTTTTTTCTTTTACTGTCATCCTCACTAGTTGGACAATTTTGGTACTTTGTTAATTCTTATGCCCCTATCATTGTCCACAAGTTCTTAGATATTTGAGGTATTAATTAATAATAATAACCTTAAAAGGTAATAATTATTCAAAGTTAATTAAAGGTGGGATTGTGACTGTTTATCGTTACAGAAGGACGTGGAAATTTCTGGGCAATTATTGACTTTAGTGCAAAACGTAAATGACGTATATAAATTCAGGGAATGTTTTCTTCTTCCTTTTCGGTTTTCTTCTCATTTTTAAGATTTTTGAAAACGAAATTGGCTATTTTTTAGAAGAAGGGCGGTGATACGAACTATATCAAGAATATAATAATTTTGGCAGTAACGAGAAGGTTGGGCACTTGGGCTTAAGTCGCTTTACTTGCTTTTATAATAAAATTATTTAGGCTACTTTTTCTAGAAATGCTTTCCCATTTTCACATTAATAACATGAGTATGAGATAGTGCTTTTTTTACATGTGGAAAGTAGAATCCGCATCTTTTTTTTTTTTGGGTTGAAAACAAGCAGAGAAACTATTTAACTATGACAATAACTATGAGGGAAAGCAACACCCGTGCATCCACATCTAGTAAGCTCTTCATTTCATCAGGCGGCTTAGGCAAAAGCTCAAAATCATCATTCATCTCACATATAGCATTAGTCAACCAATTTGCACAAAAATTTCCTTCCCGATAAGTGTGCTGCAAGAAACACTTCCACTCTCAACTTAACAAAAGTCGAATATCAACAATAAGGCACCCAAGAGGATGAAAATCAACATCACCTTTTTGTATTAGCTCAATGGCCATCAATGCATCAGTTTCACAAATGAGCTCTCTATAACCACAATCCCATGCTACTTGCAAGCCTCTTCGAATGGCTTAGAATAAGTTGAAAAACTATTGAAGGATAAAGTTTTAGGCCCTATTCACAAGTCACTTGGGCTATTACTTCCAAAGCTTTGGATTGGATTTCATCTTAAATTAGGCAGACCCGTAATGGTTAGCATGGCCCAAAATTATAAAGATCCAAAAGCCCAATTGGTTACCCTACTAGCAAAAGAGACGTGGAAATTAAGCGAAGTGGACACTGATAATCCAGTAGAAAAAATCTAATATGCAGAAAACAAACAGAGACTGAAATATGTGGATAACAAGAACCAAAGCGACCAAAACGAGTGGTTAAAATTTTGGGTCAATCAGATTTTTAGATTTCATCCTAATTTCATAATCCACAGGGGCTTGCTTGCTCTCCTTTTATGTTCCTCAGGAACAGACCGGGAAGAAAGATTTACTAAATTCTCATTGCAGTTAACCTTACCAATACCCTTATGGCTACAATCACTAATTTCTTGAGTAAGCCCCCTGCTTCTGATCTTTCTTCCATCCCAAAAATCACTTCAATTTCCCCCCATGCTTCATTTCTACCATCCTTTGTTACTAAGCCGAGACCTTTTTCAACAAAGCTAGAAAGTAGCAGAAGCAGCCGATTCATTACCAAGGCAACGGCTGCTCCCAAGACAAAGAAAGCCCCAAGCGATGAGAGAGTTAAGCAAGTCCACAGCATAGAGGAATTCGACGAAGCTCTTAAATCGGCAAAAAACAAGCTCGTCGTGGTGGAATACGCCGCAAGCCACAGCAAACAAAGCAGCAAGATTTACCCTTTCATGGTGGAACTCAGCCGGACTTGCAACGACGTCGAATTCCTTCTGGTGATGGGCGACGAATCGGAGCAAACTCGGGAGCTTTGCAAGAGAGAGAAGATTGAGCAAGTCCCACACTTTAGCTTTTACAAAAGCATGGAGTTAATCCATGAAGAGGAAGGAATCGGACCGGATCAACTCATGGGTGATGTGTTATACTACGGTGACAACCATTCAGCCGTGGTGCAGCTGCACTGTAGGGAGGACGTTGAGAAGCTCATCGAAGACCATAAGGCTGATCATAAGTTGATTGTTCTTGATGTGGGGCTTAAACATTGTGGGCCTTGCGTCAAGGTTTATCCAACGGTGATTAAGCTGTCCAGGCAGATGGATACTGCGGTTTTCGCCAGGATGAACGGTGATGAGAACGACAGCTGCATGCAGTTCTTGAAGGACATGGATGTGATCGAAGTGCCGACGTTTTTGTTCATTAGAGATGGGGAAATTTGTGGAAGGTATGTTGGTTCAGGAAAAGGAGAGCTTATCGGGGAGATTCTCAGATACCAAGGCGTCAGAGTAACGTATTAAGAAAATCGACATATATCATACAAAACCAATTTGAGTCCCCTTTACAATATTGTTATCTAATTGAGTCATTATTGATTGTATTCCTACCATAATTCATGTTTGAAGATGAATTTTTAGTAGTGAAAGACCGAAATTTTACCATATAAGACCAAAATTTTCCTTTAATCTTAATAATCTTGATTAATTATTCTTGGTGACTTGTATAAAGTATAAAGTCTACTTGTGTGTTGCTTTTTGTAGCATAATTGGCTCATCATGATTCTGATAATTTGATTCACATGGAATTTGGGATATAAGATTGCTCTGTTTTTGTAAATTTTATCAGCAACTCAAGATAGTCCTCATTGTTAATTATTAGTACTGTTAAGATGAAATCTGAAAGTTGAAATGTCTTGAATTTATTTATTAAAAGGTTTAGAAATACTTAGCCTTGAGCGCAGGACAGTTTAAGCCTTTGAGGTAGTCAACTATAAATCACTGCCTTAACCTTTCATAAAGGAAACAGAGCAAAAATCATCAGACCATAAAGTTGGCACTTTCAAAGGAGGGAAAAATGAAGCACCTTCAAAACACCCATGGCCCAAAACCCCTGCCTCCATTCCCCTGTTCCCTTTCCAGGGGCTTTAAAGGGCTCCCCTGTTTTCCTTTACTTCATGGCTTGGATTGTGAGAATTGAATGATATTACTATCATAAACAGAATGGAAAAACTCAGTACCACACTTAGATTATTTCTATATTTGAGATTTTTCTGACATGCTGTATGGTTTCATTCTGCTGAGTGCTGATAGAAAGGATCTTTGATTCAGAGAATATGGCTCCTTTTATGCCACATTTCTCATACACATTGAAAGAAGATTTTTTTCATAACTAGGCCTTGATTTTTTGTACACTCTGAAAAAGTATCTAGTGAAGTGAACCTATCAAAAACTTGGAAAAAAGAAAACCAAACAATTTTAAGGCCCAAAGCTTGATTTTTTGGGGTCTTTTTCTTTAACAATTTTGGATCTTCTCAATCATTTCTGTTGATAATTAAAACAAATAGTAACAGAAAATGAATAATGCTTTCGTCTAAGAGTTGGTGGATGGTGGTCGGTGGTGGGTTGAGTAGGACAGAAATAGAAAGTCAGAAAGAGATTAATATTGTCTCTTCTGAGTTTTGCGTGTTGTGTGTGTGTGTCCACACTCCACACTCCATGCATACTCCACAAACCAAAGAGTCAAACAAGGGCTTCCATCTCAAAACGAGTGAACTTTTCTGCTCGAAATCATTGCAAATATAAAAAGGTTCCAAGAAATTGGAAGAATTTGATCAAAGTCCAATGCATATAGGATATAGCATTAGTATTAATAATACATGATCAAGGAAAGAGGCAAAGAAATAATATAAAACATTAACTTATGCTACGGATAATGCATTGAATCAGACAAAGGTTAGGTTGCAAAACTAATGCGATGGGGTTTCGACTCTGGAGTTTGTTGGTGTCTTTAATAAGGGACGTAGACTTTTTCACAAATCACAATCACATATGACCTCAATGACTCTTTAAAAATATCCTAAAAAGAACAAAGAGGAACTTTGCTTTAACCTTTTGAATTAAAATCTAGATTTCAGAAAAAAAAAAGTCTAGCTAGCATATTTATTCTTGCTGAAAGGTCGAGCATGATTGTCAGGACGAGTTGGTGTGTTGTTGCCTTGTTGGCTTGGTGCCACTTGCCAGCCTAACTCTACAATCCAAGATAAGCTCAAACTTGGATTACTTATCTTTCTATATACACTGCTTCGAAATTGACTTTGAAACCACTCTCATGCCTTGAGTTAATTTTTTTTTCCATTTCGGCAGGCGGTCACATATTTTGACACTTCAGTTTTACTTGTAAAATATACCAATCTGTGTATATATATAGTGACACTATATAGCTAGGTTTCTTCAAGCAACTGATGAAAATTCTGTAAAAGTTGCAGTAACTTTCATAGGCAATAAAAGTTGAACAGTCCACAGGAACGTGGTGCTGCTTTTCTTATTTTTATAATTAAATGAGAGCCTTGTTCAAAGTGATTACGTATTAACTAAGAGATTTCGTCTTTTAAAAAATGGAAGCATAATTAAGTAATATACATAATTTAATTTCTCTCATTGGATCAAGAAATGAACCCTTTCTGTTAATCCTTATCGTTAGCTTGTATTTGATGCAAAACTTTGTTTCAAACGCAAGCATAAACAGAAGTTAAAGAATTGGAAACAGAGGAAGGGAAAAGGGAAGTGATGTTCAAAGCATATTTTATCTGTACAAAACCAGGAACAAGCATATTCCCATATTTATGCCAAAATGCCAATTACAGACTTCTGCAAATATTTCACCATTAACTCTATGCTACTTGTATTAATTATAATTTGCACAATCTATATATGAAGAGCAAGAAGAAAATAAAATACAAAACAAATCAATCAATTTGCAGTGACCATGGGATTCAATTGAAGAGGCCTAGGAGGATTCATGGTTCTTCTCTTCCATAAGTTAATTTCTTTCCGTGGCTGCAAAGGCAACTCTCCGCCACCAACCGTCATTGGGGCCGAGAAAGGAATTATGACTTCCTCATCTTCAAAGTCACAATCTCTTCTCTCTTCATCGGAATAATAGTCCCTATTGTCACCGTCCACCGGAGCAATCTGAGCCGTCCAATCAAAGCTAGAAAAAGCATCACGTCCACTCGCAAACCGCTTCATTTGTCCCAACGAAGGAGCTCTGTCCGACAACTCTGCCTTTTTAGTGGTTGCATCAGATTTTCTCGGCGGTTTTCCCATGCTGAAGATTCGCCTCAATTTCGAAGCATGCTTCTTCACTTCTTTCGAAGAAGAAGATGAAGATCCAGAGACAGGTTTCAAGTCTTTAGGAGGCGAAACACGCCTGGCTTTTTTGATACTTTTCTTGTGCTTGATCTGTCCCATGCATGAAACTTTGGGCGAAGTCGGTTCTTGAGTTTCGAAAGTTTCGCTCTTGGACTTCCTTCGAGCTTCGTCGGGAATTATGGAAACGATGGGACCGGAAAACCCTCTGGCAGCATGAGATTTAAGCTTGGCGGCGTCTCTTCCGGGACTGAACGGAGGGTTTTGGAAGGAGACACTGACGGCGGAAGCTGCTTTAGGCAAAAACTTCAAGAAAGTGTTTTTGGGTTTAACTTGTTTATTCTCCATTGTATGAAAAAAACGCTTTAACAGAAACTTTTTGGTGAACTCTTTGGTTTGAAACGCTCTTTTTATATGAAATGAATAAGATAAACTTGGAAACTGCAATTTGCAAATGAAATCTCTGGGGGTTTTTGATTTGACCAAATCAGACTGAAAAGGTTCGGTCAAAGGAGAGTTTTCAGACTCAGCAAACCTTGTTTGCCCATAAGAAATTCAATCATATAGCCTGCAATTTGGTGATGACGTAGAGTTACCTTCCATTTGCAGACAAAATTTTAAAAATTAACATATTTAAATGTTATTAATCAAGTAATTAAGCAATGTGATGTGATTAAATTAAAAAAAAAAATGCCAGACCTTTTGCTTTGTCGGTTTTTGACTTGTAAAAGCTTTGATCTAATCATCTAAATGTGTGCTACTATGTGCAAAATTGGCAGATACGAAGAGAAATTAAAATAATTAAAAATACTACTCTAACTACCCAAAAATCAAAATTCAATTAACAATTGAAGTTATATATAGACTGTAATCAAGACTGGTCAAAATGTAATTAAATGTCATACCGGAATTAGATAGAATCAGCCCATAAAAGGTGGATAAATCTTTGGGATGGAAATATGCAAAAACTAACCTAATATAAATTGTTACCATAGTATTATGTTTTGACTAAATGAGGTTTATTACTGTGTTTTCTTATTAGGTGCAGCTGCTTCTGTTGGGAGACTCATCCACCATAATCAGGTGCGCAACGCGGGTCGAATCCGGATTAGTAAGGGCAAAGCCTTGCATACCGGATGAGATTAAAAAAAAAAACATATATATAGTGTGTTCCCATGGTTGACAAAGAAGCCTTTCCAAATATAAAACAAAATTTGACATGTTTGTTTTATTTAAAATTTTTAAGTGATGTCTTTTGTTTTGTTTCTTAATGTGGGATTGGTAAAACACCAAATAATTAACTGAAATTATTTATCTGTTGATGTTTGACGATTACTCTCCAACTTCCTTTTCATAGTGTACATATTATATAAATAAATAAATTATGTTAGCAAGTATCTTTACCAGTAATTAAGATAATCATGATTGCCAATTCTGCTAAGATTAGTATAGAATTAGTCGGTCTTGCCGCAATTAGAATTGAAATCATATATACAGTAATAAAATTCCCGGAGTTTATATTTGAAAAATTGAAATGGTCCGCCAAGTTGAAAATTTGTGTGCTAATATATATTGTTCTAAATATGGAAAACTACAGCTTTCCAAGAAAGATCAAATCCTAATTAGTACTATTACACTAAAAATTGTGGATTATGGATTTGATTTTTTATAAGTCAAAGATGTACTACTTCCAAATATATCATATAGATATAGTACAAACATGTGATTATTTTCGGCATTGAAGTCAGAGGGTTATGTCGAAATATAAATTATAATAAAGTGAAAAACAAAGGCTTGGATGGTAATTTGGTAGGTACTATATTATAACTAAATGAAATTTCCATGAAAGATAACAATTAATGAAAGGACCCAATTTTCTTTTTATTCATATCCATATTCGTATATTAGAACAAGAAAACGAAAGGAGAAAATAGCTTGGGACGACCTGTATTTTCATTTCATACAGCTAGATGCTGTGACCCTTTGAAATTAAAAATCTCTTGAATTTTTGTGGTCGACAGAAATACTATCAATTAATAGTTTCCTTCATTTTTTTTATTGATTTTGAATTCAACAACTTTCAAGTTTCAAGCAAAACAAATAAATGCATCTTCTCACCTCAAAGACGTCAAAGTCCCCACTTCTTTATTTTTTCATACAACAAAAAAAGAAGAAATTGAGAAAATATTATAATTTGCGGAGTATATAGTCATTAATGTAGACATCAGCCCATGAGATTGAGCCCATAATTGCTATTACGATGACTTGAACCCAAACAAACAGCCCATGGATAGATGGATGGGCCCGATGATTAATTCTTTCCAAATAAATTTTAAAGCTTGTTGCCGAATTAAAGGCCTTTCTTCATTTTTTTTCTGTAATTCTAACCGCTCGCCGCCGTTTCCAAGCAAATCGACCAGAACCATCTACCATTCGCTACCTGGTCGTCGTTACCTGAAGGGCCCGATAACTGTGGGTTTCAATTTCGCAAAGTTAGGGGGCTTTTTCCTTGTCGACAGGTGAGTTGATATTCTTAGCTTTGTAATCAACTCCAAAACTTGCTTTGGTGTAAAAGAATCGGAAATTGATCTCACCGGAGATTTCAGTTAATGCCGAGCTCTTTTTTCTGATTTTTCTTTACTAGAAGGAATTTGCTCTTTTTTCTGATTTTTCTTGACTAAAAGGAAGAGAATCAGTTATGGTTCTCGCCTTGGACTTGCAGGACTTTCTTCTTCGTGCTCGAGTGTTAAAGCTCTACAGGCAAGCTCTTCGGACTGCTCGAAGAGCTCCCGACCAATCTAGAGGTATAAAGCTTCTTTTCTCACCAGTAATTTTCTAAATTGAGATATGATCCCTAGATTCATGTCAATGCTGTTCAAGAAAAGTTCTGGGAAATTCAGGGGAAAAAAAAAACAATTTCTTTTGAGCTATATTGTAGATTTTGCAATTGCATTTTGCCTGATAAGAAATGAATTTTGCAGTTGAGTTGAAACAGGTGATTAGACAAGAGATGGAGAGTAATAGAGAATGCAAGGATAAACAAAGGATTCGCTTCTTGATTAGCGAAGGAACAGAGAGACTGAAAGGTCTGACCGAGATGCTTGATATGCAGGGACATTGCTAGCAGAATGCAGCTGGATTTGGCATCTAAGAAGAATAGTTTGAAGAGAGAGCCTTCATAATTTAGAAGTGTAGGAACCAAAATTCCTAGTTTTACTTCACTGATAATGTAACTTAAGACTTGCAAGAATTGTTTTTTTCTCCTGTTGATGTTTTCAATAGTTGTAATAATTAAAAACCCACTTTTAATGGAATCCATTTGTTTTCTATAATTGCACAATCTGATTGTATTATCCTTAATTCCCAGCAGGATGAAGCAATGCTAAACTGTAAAGTTTATGGAACTCTTAACAATAGTTGTAAACAAGTATTCAAGACTCCATCCTACTAAAGATCGATTGTTCATACAAAGGAGAGAATAAGAAATGCCCAGCTTTGGCTCCTACAAGAAAACCATACATAGGTTTGACTATATATATGATGAGAATTACAACAGACGTGTGCCGTATCATGATGCATGGGAACTTCTCTAAATATGATGTTCAGACAGTAAAGATCATCCATAAACACAAAATCATTAGGGTAAGGCGGTTCTATGGATCCAGCTAACATAGTTGGAAAAGATAACCAAAATTTGAAAGAGATTCAAAACCTTTTTTTGGCACAAAAAGAGATTCAAAACTTCAGATATACCTTATAAGTAAAAAGATGAGAACAAAAGTAAATTACTTGTTAAACACTAAAATGGAGAGTACATCCCAAGTCTTCTAATAGTGTACAAACTGATGACATTTATATGCTAAATGGATATGACTTCAAGAATTTAAGCAATCAGCCATGTTTAAAAACTGAGAATTACCTAACAGGCATCACTATAAAAGAGCAGGAAGCAACTACTACAAAGGGCGTGTCACGAATCCCCTATCAACCATCTTCTCTACTAGTTCCTCGTGTTTCTTCAACTGCTCAGCTTTTCTCAGCTGCTCAAGCACCATCTCATAAAGGCGCATATTTGGCCTCAAGCATTTTTCCTCAATCATCTCATTGAAGAGTTTGTAAGCATTGTTCCAATGCCCCATCCCACAATACAATGTGATCAAAATTTTGTAAGTATTCACATTAGGCTCAATCTCATTCTCATCCATCTCTTTCTTTAACTTGAGAACCATATCAGTAGACTTTGCAGTAGCAAACATTCGCATCAATATATTATAAGTAGCAGTATTTGGCAAACTTTTCAAATCCTTCATCTTAGCATACATCCGGTGAGCAGCATTCACATCCTGTAACTTCTCAATACACTTAAATATACTATTGAAAGTAGACGAATTCGGGGTGCAATCTTTCTGAACCATCGAATTAAGCACCTTAGTAGCCTCATCAAGAGCATCATCCTTACAATGAGTCTCTATAAGATAATTATAGGTAATTATATCTGCAGGACAACCAAGTCTTTTCATCTGATTATAAACCTGTAAAACCTTCTCTTTACGGCCTGCTTTGACATGAACCCTCATCAGACTATTAAAAGTAATTGAGTTTGGCTTAATTCCTCCATCAATCATCTCAGCAAAAACATCATGAGCACGCGTAATTTGGCCACTTCTACACAATGCATCAATCACAATACTATAAGTATGAACATTAGGCTGAAGCCCTGCCAATTTCATTTCCCCAAATACCCGTTCGGCCTCTAAAATATCACCGGCACGACACCAGCCGTAAATCAAGTTAGTGTAAAGAATCACATCAGGTTCGAACTTGTCCTTCAATTTATCGAAAAAGGCCTGAGCTTCATAAGCCCTTCTTTTCTTGCATAAACTACTAATCACAATTGAAAATGCAATCTTATCAGGAACGCACCCGTAATCCTCCATGCGATTGAACGCGTGCTCCGCCTCCGCAAACAGTCCGGCCTTCACGTAACGCCTGATCAGAACCGAGAAGGTCTCGAACGAGATGTTGACGTTTTTGGCTTTCATGGAGTCAATCAAATGCCAGGCTAAGTCGAAATGCCTCAACTTTCCAGCAAGGTCGATCATTTCATTGTAAGGGTCAGGGGAGGGAGCGAAATCGGGTCGGGTGGTGGCCCAATTGAAAAAGGAGAGTGTTTGGAGGAAAGGTATGCCGTGGCGAACCCCACCGCACTTGTTGATTACGTGGCGGACGAGGGAAGGGGAGATGGAGTGGGCGGCGGAGATTTTGGAGAAGTCGAGGGAGAGAGACGCGATGGTGTAGTTTGGGGTTGGCGGGCCCGCGTTGGGATCCGGGTTGGGATTTTTACGGTGGTGGTCTTTGATTACGGAATGGAACTTTTCGACGATTTCGGTTTCTTCGGGGGATAAAGCGGCGGCTTTGGGGCTTTCAAGCATATCAGCTTCGCCTGCTTCATCTTCTTGAAGTGAAGCTGGCGTTGAAGAAGAGCAAAATTTGAAGAAGCTTTGAGAGAAAGGAGAGATAGATGATGGAAACCGGAACTTTATTTTGGTTAACGCCATGGAAGTTGCTTGCTTTTTTGCTGTCTGAAAACAGAGAAGTAGAGAGTTCAGAGGCAGAGGCCAGACTCCAGAGCGCTCCACGGCTGTTGCAAGGGTTTTACCATTGAGGGTTTAAGCATACGACGCCGCATTTACTTTTTGAGCCAATTATGAAGTTGTGGGCTTTTTAGCTCATCGATGCCGTTTACGTTATGGGCTAGTTTGGGCCAATCATCGATTTAACGTTTACGGGTCATCATGTAACAGAAAAGTTTGGCACTTAGGCAGTTAGGCTATACAACTCTTTCGGTATATCTTAAATTCCAATTAATCTATAGTGGAGTCAGTTTATCTATTTTACAAAATTCGAATTCAAAACTTTACTTAATCTGATTAAACCCTTTTCCAGTCGACCAAACATTGATTAGCTTTCTTCTTCTAATATGAAGTCTAGTTCTAATAATGTTCTTTTTAATTTTCTTTTTCTTTTTTTAGGGAATAATAATGTTCTTATGTCCTTGTTCATGCATGATTTCACCCCTATTTAATTTGTTTTCATTTTGGAGTAGGAAATAAGATCCTAATCGTAATGATTCTAATATTATCTATACGTTTATTTCTTTTTATTTAGTTTTTGTTACCATGTAGGAGTTCTGTATTAAATAGAAAACATAAAATTTAAGAAGAAAACAAAAACAAAAGATTCAAATTCTCCAAACCCAATCAGGCAATTACACTTCAAAACAGCTTCATGGTTCATGGAAGTCCTTATTCGATCATAACAATGAATTAGTAAATAAATAGCAATCAAGGTAGTACTTAGATTTAGTTTATGTATAAAAATAACCTTAGTATGGATCAAATCCATTCATATTGCTATTTGCTTAATTTGCTCTCAAAATCAATCTACTTACTCCAAATATTCTTTCAATTTCGCATTTGGCATTATTATAGTATTATTATCATTACTATTGTTGTTGTTAATGGCGGGCCATGAATATGTATCGCTCAAGAATTTAGCAACCCTGCCCAAGCCAGGAACTCCGACTCCACCTTTAACAGGTAACTTGAAAACGCAATATGTTAAGCGAAAACAACCTAGGTTTAAAAATGGTGTTGCGATTTACTGGGATGAAGTGCTACTGCGTAAAGAAGAAGAAGAAGATTACGAGAATTTTGGATGCTTCGATTTTATTGACAAGTTTATCATCAGGACTGTTAGACGATTCTTTGATAAAGCTTTTGGAGGTCTTTTAGGGTTGCCCAAGTTTGATGAAACTTTCGTTGCTTCGCCCAGAATGAATCAACTGCGATCGCATGATTTTTCCTGATCCCATGCATGCAAAATTACACAAAGAAAACTACTTGGCCAAAAAAAAAAAAGGAAAGAAAAAAAATTCAAATTTGTTTTTTATTGTTTACAAGAATATATTAGGCAAGTCAGACTAATATAGTAATTAGGTGGAATATGAATCATTGATTTTGCGAATCATAATGTTGACATCAAGCTTATGTGGATCTTTCCTAAGATAATGCAAATTTTAAAATTTCTTTTTTCTATACTTGGGACCAAAAACAAAAAGGGTTATTATAAAGAAGGAGAAGAAAGCAGAATCTTCACAAGTTGGATCAATAACTGAGAATGAATGTCGTCAATCATGAGATTCCAACTTTGATCACTTTGAAAGATTTGGTGCCATTATATCCATTGAAGACTCCAACCCCACCATTCTCCAGAAATCGTAGCATGGTTTATAGCAAGATTAAAAAGCCAATATTCCTCAATAATGGAGTAAGGGTTCATTGGGAGGCCGTGCAAATGCATCAGAGAGAAGATTATGGCGACCTGGATTTTGAAGTTCCATGTTCAGGTTTGTTTGTTTTTATCGACAAATATGTTTTCAAGGTTATCAAACGGTGGATTGACAGATTACTTGGGGAGTTATTGGGTTTGCCAAAATTTGTGGAGTATGGAAAAGGAATATGCATTTGTAGTTAATTAATTAGCAACTTATTAATCTTTTTTCTCTTTTCTATTTGATCTTTCAATATGTTTAGTCTACCTTTCTGATCAACTGTAAATATTTAAAGGGGAGTAGAGGGGGTTTGGAAGATAATGGGTTCTTATATTCTCCTTTATCAATATATAGTATGTTCTTTTTTTTTCTTTTTGGGCAATTATCAATAGTATATGTTCAAGTGATTGATAAATCATGATTTTCCCATTGATTTTGAAGGTATTTATTTGTTAATATGGCTTCTTCAGTATTTTTTTAATCAATCGATCGAATTGATAAGAATTGGTTGATAGCAAGAGATAGTGTGTTTGATGGTATTCAACTTAAACAAGGTAACCGGAGATGGTTCATTTTCATCGGAAACACAACAATCTACGTAAATTCTTTATACCTATCCATTTTAGGATTCTTATGTCAAAAAAAGATATAACTAATAGATTCTTTATAAGGTAATATATCTTATTTCAAACTTTTTGATATATTTGAATCAAATACCTTTATAAATAACAAATAAATCAAGTTGAAGAAATATATATATATATTTATATATAATGTGCATTTTAATTTCAATGGTTATTGTGAAACTTTTTATTGAATTCTTAAACTAAAAATGTTATAGTATGGTACTAGTACTAGTACTAGTTAGTCAAGTATACAAACTAATTATACTTAAAATAAAGAGTTTAAATGCATAATAATTTCACAAATGATTATCAAATCCAAAAAATAGGGATGAGCAACAGTCGATTCGGTTTTGAGATTTCCAAAACCGATTAGTAACTGAGGACTAATTTTTGGAACAGTCAATAGATTGTTTTAATTCTTGAAACCGTCTATACGGTTTAGACGGTTTAATAATTATATATTATTATTATTTATAATAAATATTTAATTATATATATTAAAATCTGGTCGGTTCGATCGGGTCGATTACGGTTTTGTAATTCCAAATACCCAAGGGGCTCACCGTGATCAGAAAGCATTGTTCCTGACCACCGATCGAATATCCATATGGTTTTGACGGTTCAAACTGTCTAGACCGCTGAAACCGATCAAACGGTTCGATAAATGAAACCGTTGACGATTTGGACGGTATAGTGCTCACCCTACCAAATAGCAAAATAAAAATGATATCTAAATAATTTACATAAATAAATAATAATCCATATATAGAAAATTCAACAAATTCATTGATAAATGATGGGCCAAGATATGCCTATATAGGAATATCAAGGCAAAGGCGTCTAAATGGATAAAGCCCGCTTATTTTAGGCTTGAAACATTAAGACCGACCCAATTGAAACCTTCCAAGTTCTAACTTTTCTTTCTTCAGCTGATCAGCTCCAGCGTGTTTTGTCCCAACCGCCTGGAATCTCAAACTGAGGCAGAGACAGAAAACAAATAATGATACCTTACCTGCGAAAATGCCGGAATTTAACGATCCATCTAAAGCCGGTTTTCGACAGCGACATCGTCTTCATCCAGCGTTTCTTGCACAACGGTCCGGACACCGTGGAGGAACTTCTTGACAGACACGTGGTGAAGAAAGAGAAATCCCTAAACGATGAAGAAGAAGAGTTGCTGACTCGGCAGCGACTCACCAGCACTCGGAGAGAGGCGTTGGCTCTCTACCGCGACATCCTCCGGGCGACCCGATTCTTCATGTGGCCCGATTCACGGGGCGTTCTGTGGAGGGATGTATTGAGAGAGAACGCAAGGAAGGAGTTTGAGGATGCTCGGTTCGAGAAGGATCCTGAAGTAGTGACCCGATTGCTTATCGGTGGGCGTGACGCGGTTCAATCAGCTTTAGAGAAACTCGCCGAGAAGCAGAGGCAGCAGATTGCGAAGGAGCGGGACGGTGGAGAAGGACGTTGATTCATCCATCTTTTAATTTAAATTTCCCATTGTTTGACTTTGTTTGTTGTGTTCTTGGATTATAATATAAACTACTATAAAATCATTATTGTTCAATAACTTCAACTGCAAATTTAGGTCCAATGTGTTTAAGCCTCAAAAACCTTTGAAATCTTGGTTTTGAAATTGGCGGTAACCTTTTTTTTTTTTTTTGAATATTTCAAATATGACTTTTCAGTTTCACTATCAGATTCATTCAGAAAAGGCAAAAATCAAGAAGAAATCCTTACAAATTTACAAACAGTGCCTGTTTACAAATCTCTATATCTATCAAGGAAGGTTTTGCAATAGAAAAAAAACTATCCTAATCCTGAACCTTGCAACTCCTCTTCTCTCCTTTTGTCACCTTCAATTTTTACCAACACGTCACAAAACATATGAATGAAATGCAAAACAGGGGAATGAAAAGATAAAAAGGGAAAAAAAAACAGATCTCACTCTCTCTAAACCAAGATATTGTCAAACAACAATAATGGTGAGTTGGGCTAAAAACCTACCAACCACCATGGTCTATATGGAAAAAGCTTATGAACCAGAAATGATTGCCAAGAAGGATTATGGTATTAAGTAGTCTTGGGTGCTTCAAAAACCGCACCTCTTTTTCGATCCTGCTCCGAATTCCAAACATCTGTTGCAGTTTTTTGCAAAAGAAGCCTGAGTATAAATTAAGCTTTTGGACTTTGTACAAGTCTGAACACAGATCCTCCATGTAAGCAACTCGCGACTTGGATAACACTTTTTATACCCCATATTTCGACAATTTTTCTCTAACTTGCGGTTCCAATGTGGAAAGAAATTGATCCCATCCACCATCTTTGAGAATCTGCATATATGTGGCATTCACCGGTTAATAACGATATCATATCTATCTTTAAGTTTTCTAACCATAGGCACAGAAAGGAAATGAGAAGTACCTGCTTATACCCGAGCAAGACCTGGGAAATCTCATTGTGTAATTCCTCACTCCTTATTACCTGAAATATAGAAAATAGTCAACTTTGAGAGACAAGGCTCATCAAACATTCACAGTAAGTTAAATTGTTGCTACAAGTATTACATGCCAACTTGCAATAGCTCTGCATATATGGCCCAGTGAATTCAAAGCCCCAGACGGGTTTGTTCTAACCTGCAGATCATTGAAAAGTTCTACTTCAATATTGCAACTAGCGATACAAATCAGTAATAAGAGAGATTTTGAAAGAAGGCACATACAATTGCACAGAGACCACGAAACGCATCTTCCTTCTCTATATCATCGCGTATCCTGCAAGGGATTTAGAATAAGAATCTTTGATAACAGCAAAGCAGCCAACTACAGGGTGAATGTGGAATGACAATATCACACTCAAAGACTGAAGTTTTGGAAATTCTAATAGTAATCAAGGAACAAGTCATTCAATTATCTATATTTCCTCATCCTGGGCCTTGGCATAAAAAGATCTAGCTCCAGCTTTCCAGCCACTTTAAGTTACCCACCAATTCAAGCATTGGATTGTTTTAACTGCCAACTATATAAGTTAACATGCATGTCTGATCATGTACATTTCATGACTATAAGGACATAGATTTTGTTTGTTCAGATTGGGATGCACAATTCTCGCAGTACAGATTCCATACTTTGGCAAGTTAAACAAAGAGCAACCTATATTAAAACTTATTTTCCTCATAACATTGATCTATCACTTCTTCTGAAGGAGAGTTTTCGAAAAAACTCTATTTTTGGGTGAAGTGGAAAGGGTAGGGGGCAGGAGGATCTCTCATAGGCTACAAGCCCACAATACACATATAACTGTTTGTTGGTTGAAGCATCTTGAAATAGCTGTGGTTGATGCCAAAGTTTCATGGTAAAAGATTAGGCTATAATACAGGCTACCACACATGAATAAAGCAAGAGCTCTAGTGGCAACTGAGTACTGAAGGTACTTACGTAGACAAAGCAGTGCACCATTCTTGTATAAAATGTTCCATATGGGGTGAAACAATCTCTGGACATACCCAAGCAAGCCTACCCAAAGTGATGGCACTATTTTCTACAAGTGATCTGTTGGCATGCTGCACAACATCAATGTGTAAATCTATAATTCAAAAACAAAGAAGAAAACAAACTGGAAACTACAAAAATACAATTCCATTAATACCTCTGCATGTTGAAGAACTGGAACTATGCTTGAGACTACCGTCATGACGATTGGAGAAACTTCCTGACGTACCTGTTAATTCAGTGCAAAAGATGTGATTTCACTCCACTTTGCCAGGAATTGTTAACTCTACAACAGCTTGTATGTCCAACATCAGACCAGCAATAAGATTAAAGACACAGTTAAGATACACAGAATCATTCCCCCACCCCAACAAAAACACACACACAAAAATCCTCTCACGGAGTCACTTAAATGCTACCTCTCAATTATGGCTCCACCAAGAAAGGAATCGTGAGTGCAAACCACTCCCTTTATGAACTCTTGTAGTTGTAGTATTGTTTGCCCCCTTAATTTGTAACCCAATTTCCCATCACCTTGTTAATTAAAATAGTACTCTATAAAATAAATATCCTTCATATGAGAACAATTTGATTAAAAAAAACCATGCATGCATTCAAAAGAAATGAATTTTCTATAATCAACATGTGCCAAAAAAAAATCAACACTTAGGGAAGCAAAGACTTCTATCACAGCATTCTTCACACTGAAAGATGCCCTTTATATTAAGAACACCTATGCACATATGGTTCCCTAACTTTGCATGTGATAAAACTGAGCTCATTACTGATAAAATATAGTAATTGCTATCACTTTGACAAAGGGACAAAGCTAAAATAGAGAATAGAGGAAACCAACCTTAACAGCTAATTCTCCAATTGCCCAACAAGCATTGTTAGCCACTGCAACAGACTCTGCTAGATTACAAGAGCTCTGCAAATACCCGAAACTGTGTCAGGGTCACATAGCTCAAGAATAGATCTCAGTGCCATATATTACGCTTTACCTTACCATTTCTTTGGCAGCAACACTAAGAAACTGAGATAGACAAGGATGCAAATACCCTGGACAAACCTGTATATAAAACACGGATGTTATTACACTCTACAAACACGGATAAAAGCAAATGTAATAATCATATATAAAGGAACTTGTAAGGAATGCAAATGGAACTTACTCTTGCAAGATCCCCAAGAAGAGCAAGAGCACTTTGTCGCACATCAATAGAATCATCCATAGAACATTGCAGAAGTTGATCCCTTAAATTGCTTTGTGAAACCTGTAAAAGCGATTTGTATCAGTAGCTAGTGGTATTGTGATTGAAATAATGCTAGATAGTAGTATAATAACAACGAAATGACAGTTGTTTTAATTAAGTTGCTCAGTTCTTGTAAATTCGTTTTCAAAGTGTTACTTAAATGACAAGATTAACATAGAAACGGATGCAGACAACAAATAAATGGCCAAAAAAAAAAGAGACAACAATTAACAGATGTCATGCACATGTATACCACTAGAAAAAATAAAGTTTAGTATGGTCAATACCAAAGTTTCAATGCCACTACCAAGACCCTCAACAAGCCCTGAGAGCAAGTCCAAAGAGCAGATAATGAACTCTTTCTCATATTGCACTCCAGCAGATGAGGGATCAACCTGCAAATTAAGAATCAATGTGGAGTCAAGATTCAATAAATATTCCTAGTCAGGCACATTGTAAGAGAAACATATAATGAAAAGGTGGTGGAATAGCTGATAAAAGATGAACCTTTGCCAATTGCTGTTTTTGGATAATATTCATGCACCTTTGGAATACCGGTTGGGCAAATTGTGAAAATCCATCTCCGAGTGCCTGAAAAGGGTAAGCCATAAATATAGAATGAGTACACTAAGGCTTTAAAGCCACTAGATTCTTTATCTGACGGGAAATCTTCAGAACAATGGTGAAAAAAGAAATGAATGGAAGGAGAGCGAGAGAGGGAGAGCACATTGATCCCTGAGGACTGATAGGGTTTCTTTAAATTAGTTCATTCTCCCACACACTTTGGTTATCAATCATTACCAGTACTAGCCATACTCAACCATCAAACTTAACATTTTCATTTCAACTCACAAAACTTGATTGGGCTTTGTTTGGTAAATGCTTTTCTTTTTTTGCTATTTGTCTCTTGTTTTCTATTCCTTTTTTACCCTCCATTCATTTGTTGCCAAAAAAGCAAAAGTGTTATCAAACAGAGCCTTAACAAATCAATGGAAGATAAATCATATATGATTTGTTACAAATCAGAACAGCAAAATGAGACCTTGCAATAAGAGCATGTTTTAAAGAAAAAGAACTAATAACTTTTTGTAGCTCGTATTAAACTGATACCTAGATCTTGTTGAATGGCTAGGCTAACAAGTATTCTAACAATAGAGTAGCTTCTACAGTTTTACTCTCTAGAAAACTAACTTAGCATACCTGTGCTATAGATGTAAAACACTCAAGTAGTGGGAAAAGGTCTTTGTCTGCATCAGAAAGCTGCTGCCATTTTGCAATCAATGGAGGCATCAAAATCTGTAGATATTTGGGCTGCAATAAAATAGGAAAGTTCACAGAATTTTTAGTTGATAACGAAATGACCACAAGATCCAAGTATTTCTCTGCTTCTTTCCAAACTAAAAGGGAGATAAACAAACCAAAATAAATACAACTAAGCTAGCAAATATTTGGTACCTGATTCAGCTCTCCTCCAACAGCCTCCGCTAAGGTACCAATGGCATCATAAACCATCCGAAGGTTTCTTTTCTAAAAATAGTCCAGAGGAATGTAAGTTATCATATTGGTGGCACAATGGTAGTTCAGCAGAAGACTTAATATGAAACAGTAGAAAAACCTGATATCTTCCATAAGCACATAAAAGGTGCTGAAGGATGATTTCCAAGTGAGGTGTCAACTCCTCAGCCGCCTCCTATAGAAATTATTAATTTTTGAGTCTAGGTATATATGAGGTACAGAGGTAGAATGTAATTGAGTTATAGATAAAACAGGGCAAACCTCTTCAAGTGTGGCAAAAGCTGAACATGCCGCCTCTTGCACTCGTTTGTTGGTGTCTAAAATTCTACGTAAAAGGCCCATAAGGATTTTGTTGTATTGTTCGTAACCTTTTTGGTGGCCAATACCCTGAAATGAAGCTATTTAAATTTCCACCTAAAATCGGTCATTTCTATTGCTTGATTTGATAAGGTAACATTGATCTTAAACTGAAGATCTTAAGAGCAATTAATGTAGCGAGAAAGATAGAATTGGTATGTGAATAAAATCATCATGATTATTCCCTCTAAACCATTTACAGACTGTATGAAGTATGCAAGAGCCATGAAAAAGAAAAAGAAAAAGAATGCTAAGCACTAGGCTTGCATAAGAAAAGATCTTCATACTTGAACAATAAATTTGCTGAAGCGAGACAGGGTCCAGCAGGAGATACTCCTAAGCAAAGGAAACTTATCATCAAGAATAGGGAGTAGAAACTCCACAATCTGCACATAAGGATACAGCAATCTGGTGTTAATCATTGATAATTGATATAAATGAGAAGCACAATCATATAAACCCTGAAACAGTCTCAAACATGTTCTTCTGTTGATTGCCATTTAGCCAGTCTTAGAATCTAAAAGGAAAATAAACCAGTCCAGTCCATTGAAAGAAAAGTTTTCCTTTTCATTTGACCAAATGTTCAACCATGCCATGGGTATATAAACATAACATGGTTTGTAGAAAAATAGAAGATAAGCTCTGAAATGAAGAGCGGAAAATACTTGAAAAACAATATTGAAACAAAGCTAAAACCAAAATGTTACAAGTAATTTTTAACATGACATAGCCTTTACTGCTTATAACTTGAAACACCTAAACATCCACTGCAGCACTACCTCTGGCAAATGAGGAAAAAGACCATTTATGCAACCTTCAGCTATTGCACCAAGTGCCAAGACTGCAGCTTCTCTTTCCTTCCAGCTATCATCATCTGAGGTAGACAACTTTGCCTGGAATTGATTGAGAAATACCCATAATGTTGTTATTAATAAGATTCAAACATTTTAACATTGTGCTGAGACGATAATTTGAAATTAAACTATTACAGCCGTCAATGGTCCTTTATCAGTGTAGATGTTTGACCATATAAAACCCAATCTGAAACAAACATCTTAAAGGCTATACATACAATTAATTAGTATTCACCACTACTATGCATCTAATCTTCTATGATATAATTACCTGTACTAAAGGCATTAATGTTGGAAGGATCTCATCCCCATAGACAGTTGAAACGACATCAAGACCAGCAGCACTGCATTTCCTCAAGTTCCAAACATTTAAACTATCATCATCCTGCAAGCAATAAATCTTTATGTACAAAACGTAGATATACACGTATGGAATGTAAAATTTTGAAAGTAAAGATGAAATCAGAAATAAAAATTATCAGATTCTTCTCAAATCTGTATACCACATACAAGATGGGAGAAGAAACAAGTAAATGGGAAATCCCCATTCATTGGACATTTTGATACAATCAATTTACCAAGAGTTTAATTGAAGACTTACATCATCTTTCATATCTTCTGATCCATGAAATCGTGATGAATGAAAACGAGGCTTAAGGTCCTATAAGCCATGGTTGAGAGATAAAAGATCATCATCAGAAGAAAAAAAGATATAATAGTTAAACTCTAAAAAGATAACTGGGAAGTAAAAAAGTAACATTGTTATATTAAAGAAAAAGACCAAAGAACTATGAAACCTGATCTCTATCCGGCACAGACTCATCCTCCTGCAAGTATAAGAGTAAACAAGTAAAGATCAATATACAATCACCGAAAATGAAGTGATCATGATCCAGAAATATTTACCTCAGCATCAACAAGAGATTCATCATCATCAGCATAAACCATATTTGACAATAAAACCTAAGATAGATAGCAAAGAATTCCAATTAGTCTGTAATGCAAGAACTTAACAGTCAACCACAAAGAAAAGGACAAATGTTATACTGGAATTAGCTGTTGTAAGTACTCCCTTAAAAGCTCAGGGTTTAAATCTGCTTCACAGTATGTTGACCTGATAATCACATTAAACAAAATTCTTAATGTATAAGCTCTCTCTTCCCTTTCTTAATGCCAAAAAAAAAAAAAAAAAAAAAAAAAAAAAAAAAAAAAAAAAAACTCTCCATCTACAAGAAGCATAAGAGATTTAAAAGTGCTAGAAAACCAAAACTTAAGTAGTCTCATTGTATTGACAATCCAAGCCAAATGCTTAATAAAAGTAAAGCAACTCTTTGCTTTCATTAAGGAACACATAAACTTGGATGAGCAGCATTCAGCAAGATACTGGTAGTTAAAAGGTACTTCTTCCAGGATCATAAAGCTCCAATAAACCTTCTTAGCATATAAAAGAATACTGTGATAACTAAAGTTATCTACTAACTTTTTATATAAGAGTGAGAAATTACAGCTTTACCAGAATTCACAAGCTTCAAGAGCAACCTCATCATCATCATCCTTGCTGGCTTGCAACATAAATTCAATTACATTCTTCAAATGTGGCTGTAATACAATATAATGTCAAACATCTTAGTAGAATGGGGCTCAATACTGCATGCCAATACAGTAAAAGAAAAAAAGACATCCAGAACATGCAATGGAAAGGTGAACAAAATTATTAATTCTTTCAACCAATAACAAGAAACTGCAACTCAAACTATGGAACTGCTATTTGCATATTTCAACTAAAACCCACAAATTAAGATATTGAGCTTGTCAAAAAGTAGCTTGTCCTCCCAAGATATGAAGGGAATGTCTCATATTAATGTCATGAGTTTAACCCGACTAGGGTGCATGACTTTATCGATACAGAAGAATAAAGAAGATTAAATAAGCTGCTAAACAATATATATATAGTATGAAGCTGAACAGCCATATACCTCCAAGAAAGAAGGATTAACTTCAATGAGCTGAACAAGAGCTGCACAGACCTGTAGCAATAAAAAATTGGAAAATTCATCAAACACAACTTTAAGAGTCGATGACAAAACAAAATACATAGCATCCATCATTTCTGAAGATAAGCATAAGATAGTCTTAAAGCAGGCTAACATATTCATTCAGCTGGAAATGTAATGGCATGGTCTCTGACCAACTTACCAATTTTCTAACCTCCGGAACTGGATCACAAGAAAGGACAAATAGACCCTGGAGGTACTGATCCATGGACAGAAATAAAGCCTACAACATATTCTAAAAATTAAAGCGTATAAAGCAATAAACTTGGGTTGGTTAGGTAGTAAGCAGAGTTCACCAATCTTACAGTAGGCATCAGCATAATAAACTGATTTATTGATCCAAGAGAAAGCTTCCTTAGAGAGGCATGTGGTGACTGGAAAAGCTGATTGTAAAAGGAAAAAATAATGGATAGTCACGCAATTCAGTCGTGAGAACCAATTAAGACTTTCAACAAACAGCATATAGGATGGGGGGAAGTTGTTCGATCAGAGAAGATAATTGTTACCTGTAGTAACCTAGGTAGAAATACATCAATGGGTCTTTCAGATAAACCAGGTACATCTGAATCAAGCTCATGGGGTACATCTTCACATATCTGCAAAGGATAGCATTTAGTAATTCTCCTTTCTACAACTACAAAGGATAAATGCCCTTGTCACATTTGTTACTATGAAACCTCACAGATGATTACATGGGTGAGAGCCCATTTAACTTAAAGAGGAGATGGAAATAGAAATTAATGCCAAGTATTAAATTACAAGATCCATATGGGAAGCATCTGTAAGTTGAGAGTTTTGGAGGACAAACTGCAAATTTCTGCAACAAGTCAAGCATTGGCTTCAAAGACACTTCCTCTAGGTAAGGTTTGACAACTTGAATATAAAAGAAGGGATTTGAATTTCAACTTTAGACAAATAGTGTGATGAAGCATTCCTGTAATGATTATTACCAATTCATGGATTTGTCAGATGCCTATTTAGCAGTGAATTTGAAATACCCACAGGAATTTGTTCATTCAAGTTCATCTTCTTCTACTTCTTCTGTACCCTCTCAAATCATAGGAATATATGAATGATAGCTAAGTTCTACCTAGTGCTGCACTTTATTCTCTCACTTCATGCAACATTGTAGCTATCATTCTTAACATGCCAATAAGCTATCAGATCATACCTTTGATAATGTATCCAATGCACCTTCCATATGGTTGATGTCATTACTGTCCAAGCACTGTACAAGAGCTTGCAACAGCTCTGGCCAGCCAAGAATTCTTCCTTGCTGGACGATAACACTGATAACTGTCCCAGCTGTATTCCTTATGTCCTTTTTAGCTTCCCCTAAACACGGTAACAACTGTGACTTTATATAATGCTGATATGCAGGATCCAGGGATTTGAAAGCACTGAGCAAATTATTTTTCAGAAGTAAACCAGCTGCCTGTCGAATTTCAACAGATGCTCCCTGCTCAGAAGAGAAAAAGCCATTCAGTTGGGAAGACAGGAGTTCAATGAAAAACAGCAACTCCCAAAACGATTTAATGTTAGGAGACAAAATAATGTAACTACAGATTTCTGCATATGGCCTTAACTAGAAATGCATAATAGAAGTAATTTATACATGTAAAGAAAATGATTCAAGCTCATATAAAAATGACTAACAGATTCCAGATAGTATCATCTCGCAACATTTCAGGCCTAACTTACTTGATTAGTAAATAAAATATGGAGACCAATCCAGAATAGATGCATGTAATCACGGTAATCCTAAATCTTTTGATTACGTGTATTGGGAGCATCATGTTAAAAGAAAGCTTAAAGCATCCTTAAAACAAGAATTTCAAAGTCAACTGACTTTCCATACTTGGGAAACGTTGAAAGACTCACTCCCTTTCAACTGCACAAATGTTCCTTGAGCAAGCATTTACAGTAATACTTTTTAACAAAAATAAGCAAACAATAACGACCAAAAAGAAACGAATAACTAGCAATTATAGAATCTATTAGCCTAAAACAATCAAACACAATTGCACAAGCTAGACAATTATGAAAGAAATGCATAATATAAGCAAGCACTAAGAAAATAGACAAAACTGAATCAATAGGGAAACAGAAAGAGCCCAATTAAAGCTTAAACGAAAGATTCAAATTGTGAAGGAAATGAAATAAGAAGTACCTGAGCATGAGCAAAAATGAAAACAAGATAGTTGTTGAAATCGGGAAATTGGCTGTAATGTTGAAGTTGTTGCCAAATACGAGGCTTATCGGAAGTAGGAGAAATGTGCTGTTCTAATACTCCGCAAATTTCCCTTAATCCTTCCTCGTTCGGTTGCCATATTCCCCCCTGACCTGCCATTTTCACCCGAGATTCGATGAATATATGTTTCTTACAATATTTAGAAAATGAAAAAGATTTAGCCGATGCTCTTTTTTTTTTTCTGGATAATTTGGGTATCTTTTTGAAACAGGTGAGGTGTCTTTTCGGTGAGGAAGACAACGAACGATGATCAATGTCGACTGCGAAGTAATAGACGACCAAAAACTTGCGAGGTTGGTTTTTGAAATTTACAATTCTTGCCCCCTGTTTTTTCCCGTATTTCTCAAAAAAACCACTCAAATTTACTTTCCATCTTTGTTTGATTTGTCCTTTGGGAATGAATATTTCAATTTCATCCGATTAACTATTAACCAGGAAATTTACAAGTTGACTTTCTATTAAGAATTTTCAACTTTTCAAGCCTCCCAAGAAAAGAATTTGATTACTCCACATTTCATCTTCCTAACAAAACTTGCCATTGCCGCCAACCCACTTTCCGGGAAACATAAAACATGTGATTTTGTTTCAATTTCACCCTTTTCAATTAAACCTTGAATTAACATAAATAAGTGATTCAAAACAAAACACAATGTTTGTTAAGTCTCAATATAAAAAATCTCGGGGCCTGACGGTAGAGCACTGGACTCTTAATTCCAGTCTAACTAAACCATAGGTCTTTGATTCAACTCTCACAAGGGGATGTGAGTTTAAAAAATATATATATATACTATAAAAAATCTTATAAATGAAAAAAAAAATTCTATCGCTATAAGAAATTTATATCCTCGTAATGGACGGACTAAACCCAAACAGGACTGGTGTAAATTAATTTTCAAAACTAATTTTGTTTTGTACATACAATTGATTGTAGATCTTATGGCAACCCAAATACCATCTTACAACGAAATAATCTCATATCTATTGTAAATTTGTATATTCAAACTGAAGGACAAAAGAGTTTGTCATCATTTCATGTATATATTGTTTCAAACTGATGATGAAAAGCCAAAATCTCGTTTAGGTTTAGTAATGATAGTTCTTCATGTTCTGTCATGTCATTAAAAGATAACTTCGTGGTAGGTCATCATATGGAGGTGAAGATGGTGATGTGCATTCCATAAATTCCGATGAGAATTTTTTGCCTATTGGTGGAAATCTGAAATTTTAATTCAGATGTTAGTGATATCAATAGGCTATACCTACTTTTCACTACACCAAAGTATTATCATCATTACCGGTTCCTCTTGTTCTCAATGGTTATATGTTTGCATTTTGACTTTGAGAGCAAGGGTTCGAGGACTGGTAAGAGGAAGAAAAAAAAAAGGTTTTATGTGTGTGTGTTTATCCCGGTTTAAGATTACAACAACTTAATTAAGATAAAAAAAAAAAATCTTGGACCATTACTCTTATAAATCTTATTGATACGTGGATTTACGTTCAACGATGCCAATAAGATAAGATGTTATTATACTAATTTTTAATTAAAATCAAATTTTGTTGCACAATCTTTCTTTGATCTATTGCCTCTATTTGAGAATGGCATGATGTGTTTGTCTCTTTTGTGATGCTAAGTCTAGTTTTGATGTCTTATATAATGAGATTACGCACGAGATAGTAAATTGAAATAGAGTAAAACCACTTCTCTTTCTTAATAATTTAAATTGACAACTTAAAGAATAAATAAGATATGTGAGTTTGAGAGGTTATATATGTATTCAATTAGTAGTAATTTTCAAGGCACATCTTACAAAGGGGATGGTAATGACTACTAATCTTACTGCATCTTTATAAAAATAAAGATATTCTTTTTGGTGATAATTGATTACCAAAAAAAATGTTAAAAATGTAATCAATTATTTCCCTAACCCTTTTTGGGTCTTGCCATTCTAAGCTCCGGCCAATGGCCAAACCAGGGTGCAGCCCACAAACCATCAAAGACGCCGAGTCGTAAACCACGAGCGGACCTGAAATGACATATATACCATTTCCAACGAATTCAATGAGCATTACCATTGGTTCATTGACCCAATGACAAAGGATTATTTTGTCATTTGGCATTCTGATTCGCAGACACTCGACAATTACTGAAAAGCTATAAATATAAAAGTCGCGCTCTTAATTAAGGCTAGCAAAAGTCGGTTATTTTCCTCAAATGTTTCCGTCTTTCACTTTCTCATTTCCCAAATACTAAAATTTGTCAAAGTGTTTAAATCTGAGTTTTTACAAATTATCAAGGGGTTTGGTTTTTCTTGGATCCATCTCTAGGGTTTTGAGCTGAACTTTCCTTTTTTTTTTTTAATTAAAATTCAAGAATGGCGGTGAAAGTGAGACATTCTCGATTACAAGCGAAGAAATGGTCGACGGTAACGCTTGTATTATCGATGTTGTTTATGTTAACGGTGGTTTTATTGATGCTTTTGGGATTAGGGATTTTTTCTCTCCCGATGAGCAGCGATTCTTCGCCCATTGATCTCAATTCTTACAGGCGCATGGCTTCTGAAAGGTAACTCATTACTCTCTTTTGATCAATAGCGATTTTCTTTATTTGATTCAATATTTGGGCGGGATTTTTGTTGCAGAGGAAAAGGATTGGGGAAGAGAGGGGAGCAGTGGACTGAAGTCATTTCTTGGGAGCCTCGAGCTTTCATTTATCATAATTTTTTGGTTAGGTTCTTCTTTTTTTTTCCCTTTTGATCTTTATTTTTAAAATACTTTTATGCTAATCAAACCAGAAATATATCAAAGCTGCATTCCTCATTGAGACTTAGTGAGTATGAATAATTTGAAATTACCAATAGATCTCTATGAATAAATATGTTTAGCTAGGATATTTTTGTAATTTACGGGATTTAAATGAGAGCAGTGCTTCTCCTCTGCAAATGCAATGTAGTATGGTTTCAAAATAGCGGAGACATTGTTAAATCCTTTTCTTATTACTGAATCAGTGAATTGGTAAGTGGGCAGAGATTATTTTCTCTGATCTGCTCGTGATGTAAAAGGTTGTAGTAATAATGATAATAATTGATAACATTTTCCATCACCGTTTCTCTTTTGGATTGTTGCCCTAATTTGACTCTTTATGCATATTTGAACAGTCCAAAGAAGAATGTGAGTACCTAATAAATCTTGCTAAACCTCACATGACTAAGTCCACTGTTGTTGATAGCAAAACAGGGCGGAGTAAAGATAGCAGGTTTGCATGTCCTATCCTCCCAAGTCTTCTTCGGTTGTTATTATAAATGCTAAGACTTTATTATGTTGAAGATCGATTGTCCTCTTTACGCTTTTGTTGAATGTTATAATGCTAACATTTATTTGATGGAATATGTACTTTGAATCATCTTATGACATTTGACTTATGTTGTTTGTAGGGTTCGTACAAGTTCAGGTATGTTTCTGAGAAGAGGGCAAGATAATACTATTAGGGCCATAGAGAAAAGGATAGCAGACTACACTTTCATTCCTGTAGGTATGACTGATGCCAAGCAAACCTTCGATAATTTTGTTACTCTCAAACCAGTAGTTAACTTTTCTTTGTGCAAGACTTATGTTATATTTTTTATTTGTTTATTACAGTTTAACGGATCATTTTTTTTCTTCAATTAGCGCATTTCTTTTGGTTAATTGTTTTTTCCTTTTATGACTTCAACTGAACTTTGTAATCTACAGAGCATGGAGAAGGTCTTCAAGTTCTTCACTATGAAGTTGGACAGAAATATGATGCACACTTTGATTACTTCCTTGATGAGTTCAACACTAAAAATGGAGGCCAGCGGATGGCTACTATGCTTATGTATCTGTAAGTTTTCTAATTGTCTCTGTACTATGTGCAGGACTATGATGAAGAGGAAGAGAGTTTCTGTTTTGGACACTTCTAACACAGAAAGTACTCTCCCTTTTTCTCCTTTCTGTATATAAAAAGGAAAAAGGTTCCGTACATCTTAGCTCGCTTTCTGTTATGGTTGCAGGTCAGATGTTGAAGAAGGGGGTGAGACAATATTTCCAGCAGCCAAGGGAAATATCAGTGCTGTGCCTTGGTGGAATGAATTGTCTGAATGTGGTAAACAGGGTCTTGCTGTGAAGCCCAAGATGGGAGATGCATTGCTATTCTGGAGCATGAGGCCTGATGCCACGCTAGATCCTTCAAGTTTACATGGTTTGCAGTTGATCTTCTTTTTCTTCCTTTTTTGGGTTCATCTGTAGTTGCGTTTCAAGGATGATTAAGTAGTTAACTAACCAATGAGTTTAACCGTGTCTTATGGCTGATGATGCCAGGTGGATGCCCTGTGATTACAGGGAACAAATGGTCCTCTACAAAGTGGATGCATGTTGAAGAATACAAGGTTTAAGCTCTTCGATAGAGGTACTTGTCTATTGCTGAATGGAAAGTCACTGCTGTACTTGGATTGGATATTTTAGCCTTTTCATCCATCAATCAAATGGTCATGATCCTTCTAATGTCCATCATTAAGTCTATTCATCGAAGAGATAGCTTTTCTTGTTCCCTATATCCTCAAACCTATTGGAAAAAAAGTAGGGATTAGAAAGAACATCCTTCAAGCAACCTTGAGAGAAGTTTATTAGCTAAACTAGTCAGCTTCATCAATGATATATGTTACACGCTTTGATACTAGTACCCTGTTTATGCTAAGGGTCAATGTCAAGTATAGTGTTTTTTGCAGTCATGGTGGTTGTAGATTCAAGTTAAATTAAGGCATACAATACAAACATAGAAATTTCAGAATCATTGCTGGCTTGGCTTGTTTTTTCCTTTTTGTGGCAGTGAACTGTTTTTTTGAGGATTAATGCCCTTACGTATATTGATAGATATTTTGGCTAATAACTAATCAAACAAGGAAGATATGTCAGTTGATTGGTTTCGTTAATTTGATCCATACTACTTTTTTGCCTTTGACAGGATACCAAGTTAAAGGTCATAGTGGTCCCGTGCTGGGAAAGTGTTGGTATTGCTGATGGAATTTTGATAGTAATTGCAGTGTGCCTCTGTCATGCAACCCTTCAAACTCGGGTCTATTATTCTTTTATTTGATGGGCATATGTAGCGTTTAACATAATTTCTAGGTTGAGAAGCACTCGTCCTTACATTTTTTACTCCCATTACCCTGGAAATACTATTAGCATCCTGGAGCAGTGAGAAAATATATTGATTTAGGAGATAGAAAGATGGGTCATAGCTGATCCCTTAACAGCTGACTGTAAAATAGCACAAAATTTTATAAAATACAAGTCGTGACTTACTCCATCTCATTGCTTGCCATTTGAATTTTTAATTGCTTGGAGTTACTCATAAAATGATTTTTATTAAGTACATATCTTTTCTTGTCCATACCATGTTTTAATTTTGACTTCGTTATCATACCATTTGCCCGGTTAGCACTGGAAGATCTCCCATTGCCTGGGGAGCTGGAAGATGGTGACATTTTTCACATTTTAACCATAAAACTCAATTTTAGGATAATATTCCATCTTCAGGCTCATTGTTCTTATGACTTGCCAAATTTAGATTCCAAACTCAGATTCACTACAATTTGAAGGTTGCGATTAGTCCAGGAAACGTATAAACTTTACTACGTTTACAAGAAAATTGATAAATTACAGTTTTAAAGTCATTTAAACTATAGCTCAAGGGGAAGAATCTGACATACCTACTTATGGAACTAATTGCTACCTGCCTACCTCTACAAGATTATAGCTTAATAATAATGGAAGAAAAAGCAATGGATAGCTTATGGAAACCAGATCAGACCCATATCAACTCCTTTTTTCTAAAGCAAGACTGTCAAATATAGCATTTTTCAGGCCCGAGTCTCCAATTTGATTGTGGGATTGGTCAATGTACTAGCATACGGTTATCGGCTGATTTTCCACATCAATGTCCATCCATGAGTATTATGAGGCATCCAAATAAATCTTCTTATTCCTTCAAAATAGGCTGCACAACAGACATTTACACAATCAGCAAGTGATGTCCAAGTTTACTTTTACCAAAGCAAACACTAACTCAAAGTAGTCAACAAATACCATCTCCATGAGAAGAATTACCTTCTCCACACCAATTTTACGAAGTTGACTCAAAATTCCGGTAAAATCCGGAGGTGGTGGGCATGAGAAGTGCATGTTTTCGCTTGAGTGTGGATGTTGAAATCTACAAAAGAATGGGCAAAGGCAAAAATCTTTGAGTTTGTGATGATATGAAATAGAAGCAAATACAATAAGTCTAGGTTTATCCTCTAACCCAAGAACCAAAGCATGAAGGTATGGCCTCTCCAATCTCGAAACTAGCCGTGAAAGTTGGTCACTATAGCTAGGGGGTGTCCTTGGACGAAGCAATGATAAGGCCATGTCCTTTGTCCCTCCATACACCTCATCACCCAACAAAGGAATTCCCATGTACTTTGCATGAGCACGGATCTACTTCACCAGCATGCAAGAAACAGGTAATGGAACATAAACTGAATGAGATTGAAGAACAGGATTACACCAGCATCTGTTAATGTAGGAATATGCCCTGATCAAATTTTCAAATTGTACCTGATGAGTACGGCCAGTTTCCAATCTCCACTGAACCAGTGCGGAACCACCACCAGCCAGTACTTCAATTACTTTGTATCTGATAAAAGGGGATCACTCTCATCTTTATCCACATTGTTATTGAACCATCAAAAGAAAACATGTAATGGGAGGACTATAAATCACCTACTAGCAGCATGACGAGCCCGTCCAGGGTGACTTATTCCTGGTACAGCAACCATCCTAACGCGGTTATTCGAATCACGGCCAATGGGAATATCCACACGCCCAGCAGAAGGTGAAGGCACTCCACAAGTAAGACTGATGTACACTCTCTGTATTGTATGTTGCTTAAATTGTTCCGACAAACGGGCATGGGAATGTTCATCCTGCCATAACAATAAACCAAGGATAACCTTAAGCTAATTCTGTGATTTGTGCACTTGCAGCAGCCAAGAGACAAGGGGAAATGATTACTAACCTTTGCAACAACAAGCAATCCGCTGGTGCCTTTATCCAATCTATGTACAATTCCTGGCCGAATGGCAGCTGCTGCATTTTCACCATAAGGAAAACCTTCATCATCAGAACCATCCTCTGTGTCTGAAAGAAGTTCCTTTTCAGACAATGCCACCATGGGTAGACTGCAATGATGAAGAATTCCATTCACTAGTGTTCCAGTAGCATTTCCAGGTGCTGGATGAACAACCTCAACCAAGTAAAGAATTGTCATTTGCAAATTTCCAGAATTTTACAGTCAAATTGAACTTATAGTAAAACTAAAGCTGAAACTAAAGCTACCATGTGTGGAGGTTTGTTGACGACAAGAACATGGTCGTCCTCGTAAACTATATCCAAGGGTATGTCTTCAGGTTCTGCTCTCAATGGTTGCAGCTCTGAAATTACGCAATTAACCTTATCTCCAGCTCTCAGGCCATGGGAAACCTACTAACAATTCAAAAGTTAAACTCAAAAATTATCAAAATTTTTCGCTTCAATGATTAAATAAAAAGCAAAAAAAGTTACCTTGTCGACAACACGGCCATTGACGGTTACGAGGCCTGATTTAATGCTGGATTGGACTCGAGCTCTGCTGATACCTTGAATCCGAGAAGAGATCCAAGAATCGAGCCGGAGCTTTCCTTGCTTGGTCTCATCAACGGTTTCTTCCAGTTGAACGCCGGCATAACTAGTTCTAATCGGTTCTTGACTTTTGGCGGCGGCACTGGAACTGCAAATGCAACGGCCTCCAACGATTCTGGAAACCTTAAAGGGAACTAATTTCGGGATTCTGAGGGAGAGGAAGAGGAAAGAAGCTGAGCTTCGGAAAGCTTTTGTTGAGGGAAACGGGCAACCTGAACAGAGGGAGACCATTCTCTCTCCGATTATCCCCAAACAGCCAAGCAACCCCAAGCCCCCAAGAAAAGAGGCCTACTGGCTACTGCTACTGCTGTTTTTTTTTTCTTTTTTAAACTGCTCTTTTCTTCCTTTTCTTTCTTTTTTTTTATTTTTTTTTTATTTTCATCCTTCAAAATCTTAATAATGAATTTGGAAAAGAAAATTTGGAGATGAATTGAATAACGAAATAAGCATCATTCCACCCCCCCAAAAAAAAATAACGTAATAAGCAGCCAAATGAAGGATTGGAATTGCAATTCCCATTCTTTTTTATTATACACTTTTATTTTTTTTAATATGTTTATTTCTCTTTTGTTGAGAATTGGGATGGCATTTTTTTATACAAACAAAAACTAAACATCATAAAATGAGTTTATTGACATTCACATTTGAGGAATATATATAAGTTGGTAAGTGGCATTGAAGATGGAAAGAACCAGCCAAGTTGGATGATCTTAAAACTTTGTTCAGACCAGTTTAAAGTTGTTGAGGGTAGAAAGCAGTTGTTTTTCATCTGTCACCCGTCTTGGGTTCCTCTCTTCATCATGGCTACAAATTCATCATAATTGATTCTTCCATCCTATTCAGTCAATGATACAATAATTTATCAGAAAAAAATTTATAAGAAGAAAAGAGATTAGGTTTAAAAGAAGAATAAGATTACCTTATCAGTATCAACATCTTCAATGATTTCATCTATTGTAGCCTCATCTCCCATTCCATACTCAGTCATTGCTTGTCTTAATTCATCTCTTGTGATAAACCTGAATCAAAATAATAATAAACTCAATCAAGTCCTATCTGCACGATATATGCCATGAAATATTGAAATGCTCATGCTGATTTAAAATCATAAGAAGAGTTTATACGGAAACTGATAGGGTTACATTGACAAGGGTAAAGAAAAGGAAAATGGTGCTGTATATACTAACCCACTGCCATCCTTGTCAAAGTACTGGAAAGCCTTGGCTATATTATCTTCAATTTCAAGCCTATGTCGATGCATTGTAGCAGTGATAAATTCAATGTAATCAATGGTTCCACTCTTGTCAACATCAGCCTGCGAGAATAAAGTCTAGGCATTCAGAACTTTGCCAGCTTGTTTCTTTTTGTGGAAGGAATCGCATTTCAAGAAGTTTCTCACTAAGGAAATGGTAACTGCAAGAAAAGAAGGGAGGGATATATATAGTTTGATAACTCTTACAGCATCCATTAGCTGCTTAATTTCTGATTCAGTTAGCTTAGATCCCAGTCGAGCTAATCCAGCCTTGAGTTCTTCAAGTGTTATTGTACCACTTCCATCGGTGTCAATGTTGTTAAACATCTGTTTCAAGCCCTTGATCTCTTCTTCTGACGATAGGCTTTCTGCTATGACCTACCAACAATCAAAATTTCATAGAAAGGCATCAGCTGGTTGGCAAAGGAAAGAAAGAAAAAGACATCCATATGTTATATGCTTGATTGAAGCTATTTTAGAATAACATCTCAAACACAAAGTACTATATGGACAATCTGATAAAATTAAGATAATAACCCCACATATGTACATTTATCTGTTAAAAATAATCCAGTAACTGTTAAATATGCAAGTTCCATACAAGTAAAAACCTGGTAGCATTAGATCATACCTTTAAGGCAAGCTTTTTGAGCTTGTTCATTACTCTGAACTGCTTCAATCTGCTAAGAACAGCACTATCGATAGGTTTGTCGGATACATCTGCACCCTCCTTCATCCATGGATGTTCTGATTCAAATATACACCATGGAAAACGTTAATGGATATATCTTCTGAATTAAGGATGAAGCCAATATGCAATGCTGTCAATCCAGATCAAAGATGATCATGACTTGAGTTACCTAAAGCTTCGGCAGCTGTAATCCGTTTCTTAGGGTCCCTTGCTAGCATCTTCCTAATAAGGTCCTTCGCACCATCAGATATGGATGGCCATGGCTGGCTTTTTAAATCAAGATTACCTTCTAAAATTGCTTTAAAGATTTCTTGCTCAGTCTCTGCAACAAATTGTTCAGTAACAGATGAGAAGGTGTGAGAAATAAAAAGTGAACCATAACTTTTTGGATACAAAATGTTAAATTCTCATAACACTAAGATAATTACTGGATCAAGTTCTAGTTAAATCTCTACCAGAAAATTAAAGGGATAGACAAGCCAGTAACAGCTGTATAGGACAAGTAGCAAGTCAGTTTTGAGTCCTCCAATTTTTTTATGTTTGAATTTTCATATGTATCACTTTCATTAAGATCTACTACAAGAATGGGGATTGTTTGTTGATCATTTCAACTATTATGATAACCAATTGAAACAAGAAATTAAAGTAGTTTTGATGTGCTGGGACATTTTTGTGTATCCATTCAGTTGTCTTGTCTGCCATCTAGCAGAACCATGCTTCCATAGAGTCTTAGATTCATGAAGAACTGAGCCAATAAATTAAAAAATAAAACTTTCACATACCACCCCAAAATGGAGGCACTCCACTAAGAAGAATGTATAAAATGACTCCAGCACTCCACACATCTATTTCCTTGCCATATTTTTTATGTAACACCTCTGGTGCAACATAATATGCACTTCCAACAAGGTCCCTGTACAACCTACCTGAAAATATAGGTAAACTTCAAGTTCTTAGTTGCATTAGAGATTATGAGCTTCATGATTGCTAGGGGAAAATCAAATTCCAAAAGCAGGAAAAAAAAAGTAGCATTAACCTTTTTATCCATCATCATTCACTGCAAGAGTAAAAAAACTGAAAAAGGTAAAGGTGAGAAAAGAGGCTAATATAAACATATCCATATGACATTTTATCATGAAATTCTGATAGTAGTTCAATAGCAATGACTACCCACTCAAGAAAGATATTTGCCTCAAGTTTGCCTAAATTGAGCTTACAAGCTACAGAAATCCTTTCTCGACATAACAAACAAAACCCATTGCTCCCCTATCTAATACACACAGCTATCATACCACCAAAAATTAATGTGTAGGTCACTGTATTCAATCTAGACTTGTGAATCATTAAAATCTATTTGGTAAAATCTTAAAAGTTTATCTTATCAATTGTCTAAACTCTATCTGCATACAGCCACCCCTTTCCTTGATGGAATCTGATACCAGATTGAATCAGTGCTTCCACCACATAGTAAATTGTCTAGTCTTTTGGATGTATATTAGGCCAGCAACTGGTTTAGTCACGAATCATGTTGTCATGAATAAACCAACCACGTGATTCCATTTCTAATTAGCCTTTTTCTTTATGGATTTTTGTTTCTTTGCTATCGTTTTTCTTACTCACTCACTATAGCATGAAACTCTTACTTATCGGAAAATATCATAGACTTGGTTGACCTGTCCCTTTCTTCATTGACTTGGTCCAGTTGACGCATGATTACATCTAAGAAAGAATAACGTGCAAAGTCCGCTTTCAGCTCTAATCAACTTTATCTTTTTCTTACTTGCTTTAAGCGATTTAATAACTATGAAAATTATTGAAAACAACAATTTAATCAAAATTAATCAGTCTCCTAGAATTTCATTTACCTAGCAAGTTTATCCGATACTAAAATACTGGCATAAAACCAAATAAAACAGAAAAATTTACAGACTTTGATATGATCCTGTCTAAAAAAACATCTACTTTGTAATAAAAGGAATGAAAACATTGTTATCATCAAGGTTTTGGAAGTACTAAGAATAAGAAAAAGAGGAAATTTTGGATGACAACTGTAAGAAGCAACTAACCTTCCTCAATGAAGACAGAGAGTCCAAAATCAGTGGCCTTTATTGGGGAATCTTCATCCTTGCTAACCAGCAAGAAATTCTCAGGCTTCAAGTCTCTATGCATAACCCCCATAAAATGACAAGCATGAACCACATTCACAATCTGCCTACCAATTGAAGCCGCTTGACGTTCTGAATAACTCCCTTTAGCTATAATCCGATCGAAAAGCTCACCGCCCGAACACAACTCCATTACCAAATGCAGATTGTCTTTATCTTCAAAAGCGCCTTTGAACTCGACAATGTTTGGTTGCCCTGTCATATGTTGCAAGATTGCAATCTCTCTTCTGACATCGTCTATGTCCCTGTCAGTCTTCAGTTTACGCCTGGAAATAGATTTGCAGGCGTATTTTCTCCCAGTTGCCTTTTCAGTGCAAAGATAAGTGATGCCAAACTGACCCCTCCCCAGCTCTTTATCAAGATCATAAAAAGTAGTGATGTCAACATAAGGTTTCTGTAAAATGGTCCCAATCTGGGATGAAGAAGGAGGATTCTGGTTTTGCCAGGATAGTTTTGGGGGAGGAGGGTAAGGCCGTTCATCGGTTGTTTTGGGTAATGGTTGATATGGGCGAGGAGAAGACTCGGATGAAGAAGAGATTGGGATTTCATGAGTCTGGGATTTCCTCAAACAGAATCCCAGAGATTGACAGAGTCCCATAGTTAAAAGAAGAAGAAAAAAAGTCTTTTTGTCTGCTCTTGAGTTTCAGGTGGGTTAAGACTTGTAGAGAATTTTTTTTTTTTTTTGCTTTGGTTTTTGATTGGATTGTTCTGATTTTGTTGCAGCAGGAATTGGAGTTTTTTCTTTTTTTAAGAAAAAAATTTGGTTCCACTGTTTGCTTTATTAGGTGCTTTGCTTTTGCCCCTCGAATGGTTTGAGTATCATTCCTCTTTACCTTTTTCGCTTTTGTTTGCACAAACTCTCTTATGAATTTGCTTTGCTTCGCTGTGTAAAGTAAGAGAAGAGGGAAAGATTTGGAAATTTGGGGCCCTTTTGAGGGGCCACTTCAGTTTCGTGTTTCGGAGCTTACTTTGGTTTTGGTTGTTAAAAGGTTGTTGAGTCGTGCTAGGTTTCAGATTCAGGCCCATTCTAAAAAGAGCACAAGAGCAAGTTGGGTTTTTGACATTTTGGGCCAATTTGGGTCCAACCTAAGCCTATAACAGCTACACTCTCAAGTCTGAACTATGAAGCAAGTTTCTACCAAACATGAGATGATGACTTGGTCTTTCAAAGTCTTCAATTTTGCCTTGATCAAGTCTTGTTCGATGTGTACGAAACTAGACCCTTTCGACCAAAAAAAAAAAATTTGTACGAAACTAAGGCCCTATTTGGTATACCGGTGAGATTGGTTCGATGAGAGTAAAATTGGTGACTGTACAAGTTAGATTTATTACTGTATATATGGGAATATTCTCAATGGTTGTAAAATATGTGTTTAATGGAGGCCAACCGATCCCACCCTAAAAAAGTGTTTGGTAGGCCATTTGGATCACTGACCGATCCAATCGACTCCAAACGATGCACCAAACAGGCACTAGGAAAGTGCATAATTTATTAATTGTTTCATTCTCTACCCCAACATAAGAGTTAGGCTAACTATCAATACTATAATACTAAGTGAGGCATGACAGGACTGATTGACCATCCATAATATGGCAGCTGATTTGGGATAACTATTTTTTTTTTGTTTGAAAAAACTTCATAAAGAATTTGGAGCCATGGAGTCAACTTCTGAGAAATAGGCTGGTAGTAACTACCTACGTATGCACCAAAATTTTCATCACGCATATATAATGTATAGATATGTAATATTTGACTATTAGAGTTTAATTATGCTTTATGTCTTTTTCTTTCTTTTGAAAGATCTTATGTTCCTTAATGTGAATATTGATAATCGAAATTATTATTTACATTACATGTATTGTTATTCACACTTATTCATTAACTACTCTGTTCATCACTTTTAATTCTATGGATATAAGTATTTAGGGTTAACTTGTATATAGTTATCAAGAAAGTTATAAAATGAACAAAATGAAATGAAAATCTAAGGATTACAGAGGTGGAGTTCCTAATTATATATACATGAACTAAGTCAACTATAAGTTGTTGACTTCTTAACTAACTAACATTTAACTTAACCTCAGGCTTAATTCTTAACAATAATAGTACTAATTTTTACTATATATATTGACAATTTTCTATTTTCTCAAACTTGATCGCTTTCAATTTCTTTTGAACCTTTTTGCACAGTTAATTTATGCTATGCGCAACGGTAATTAAGTTTGATCTTTGTTCAAGTTGGGCGAATAAAATACTAACACGGCGGCTTTGAAATCAAAAAGTTAATTGAGAAACATTAAAAATAGATGGACAGGGCCAGCAATTAATGAAAGGAAACCTTAACGAAACAAGGGTCATTTTAATTTAGCTTTGATTTAGTTAAATTTCAGCTGCGATCGATCAGTCGACGACTTTGACCAAAGAAACTATCTTTGAGAATTTAGAAACAACACGTTGTCTCCTTCCCATTGCCTCTACGACAAAATCAGAGATTCAATTCCACACTTTTTATTTTATATAAAAATGGTGCTATCTATATATTTTCATTAACTTCTTATTCTCTTTCCACCCCTCGATTCTTATGATTCAGCCGCCATTTCCTTTCGCATAATTCCTTCTTTGTCTTACGAGTTATCCTTTTTCGCTTATCTTCTTTCTTTCTTTGCCGCTTCTGCGCCTGCAGCTGGTTTATTAGTATAATTCTTTCAGAAGAATATTAATTTGGAGCTCGAATCTTCTTCCTATTCTTGTTTCAATAATGGGACTAATTAGCATCTCCACTTTATCTCCTTCTATAATCGTGTCCTGTTTTCCAGCAGAAGAAGCAAGGGAATTGTGTTGCTCTGCAACTTTAGCAGTTATTTCTAAACTGTTCTACGCAATCTTCTTCCTTATATTTGCAATGGGTTAGTTTAGTTTTCCTTTTTTTCTTTCATTTTTTTGGGATTTTCTCATTTTCATTAATTTTGAACCAGACAGAGAAAATCTGTTGGGTTTATCCTAAAACGAGAATCAGAGGATCGAGTTTGATATCTTTTGTTAATATCAAAAGTCAAAACTAATCGGATCACAGAATATCTGGTTTTGCACTTGCAGTTGGAGGAATCTTAGGAGCCCTTACCGGAGCTTTTGTTGGGGCAAAAACGAAAACCGGTTGTCTTCATGGAGCCACGGTTGGAGCCGTAAAAGGCAGCCATTTTTCCATCAAATTCTTTAAGATTTCACTCCAAGTTTGCAGTTCCGATGATATGTATCTTTTCCAACCGGTAAGAATAAGATGGCATGCCAATGTCTTTGTCAATGTTTCTAGTACATTGCGTCAATCACTTTAATTAGTATTGCAACTTTTTCTTTCTTTCCTTTTATTAGCTCTATCCATGCAATACACGATACTTTGGAGCACGTTAAATCCACGACCCAAAATTCTTCATACAAGACACTTTAATCTATTTTCTTCTTATTGGCCCTGTTTAAAGTGGGAAGCTGGTCCCAAATTAATACTCATCCAGTCTAAATCCCAACCAACAATGATCACATGAGATGAAAATGGCATGACCATTTATAAATCTAAAGACTAGTTTTGAAATTAAAGAAATAAAAAAGCTTTTCCTGATTCTTGATGATTGATAGTATTGAATTTGGTTTTGGATTTTATATCAGATAAACCCTATGGACTCTAGATTCAATGAAATCCCCTGGATTATCAGCAGAGGTTTGTCGGAGGAATCAATGAAGAAAATCCCAATGATCAAAATCACAGAAGAAAACGTATGGGATTCATGCAGGAACAAAGTCTCCTGCTCCATTTGCCTTCAGGTAATTCACCTTTCTTCTTTTTTGGGTCATTTAGTTAGTTATTATATATTATTGCATGATTTGACAGTGTCCCTGCAGTCAATTTTAATGATTAGACTAAACTTCAGCGATTCGAAAAAGCTTTGGTTGATTTGATCATTCTCGTACCATTGTTTTCAAATTTACAGGACTGTTCACGGGGGGAAACAGTTCATAGCTTGCCACATTGCCATCATATGTTCCACATATCGTGCATTCAAAAGTGGCTAATAGGCCATAGATCTTGCCCTTTATGCAGAAGAAATTTTTGACAGTCCAAAGTAGACTACAGCTAGTATTTAGAAGGTCTCCATCATTCGTGTAGTTCAGCCTCGACTACGTAGTTCTAACCAGAAGAGCGATAAACTCAACAGATTAGAAAGTGGGAAATTCAAAATCTTGTACATACAGTTCCTGAGAGTATATTTTTTGGTATGCAATTGTAGCATTCATTTATTAAATTTAAATCATAACACATTATTTGTGGGAAACCCCCCTATTTTTCACATAATGAATTGATAGAATTAAATGTAGCATAAATTTCAAAGTTCAAACCAGTTTGGTCTTGTCTCCGATCAGCCAATCAACAATACTCAATTTCAAAGAAACTTCGACGTAGATTCACGGCGCCTCTTCTAAAGCTAACAGAATAATAAAGTGGAAAATTCCAAACGACATTTGAAGTAGTTACGAGCGGCTAATCGCGCAACCCATGAGGAAAACATGGTGCTTCGAGACTTTAGACCCAGACAAGAAGCTAGAATCCAAACACCTTGTACCGAACTCCCGTCTTTTTCCTGGCAGTTTAACTTTAACTCATCACAAGCGGCCCCAGTGACAAAAGAACATCATGAAAAAAATTACAACAGCTTCCTTGGAAAAACTTCCCGTTCTCAAAACAAAGAATACTCGCTATTTAAATAATCACATAGCATGAAGTTTATTGAAAGTTGAATTTAATGTATCTAGAAAGAAACATATGTAGTTCAATGCAGCAGTAGCGAAACCATACGCCGGAACTGATATTTCCTCCGAGGGCATGCAGGAAAGGCAGGTAATTTAAGGCGAAACAGCGTGCAGGAGACTTGATACAAATGAAAAATGAACTGATTTTAAATAAGCAAAAGGCGGACATAGGTATCGATGGGCAACTGCATTATCAGCTTAGCTTGTTGCGTCACGACTGTAGTACTGGTCAAGAGTCTTTGCTGGTATACGATGGAGAAGTTCACGTGGGAAAATACGAAGCAAAGTCCATGCTAAATCAAGTGACTGGAAGATGTTGCGTGTATCGTAAGCACCTTGAGTCACAAATTTTCTCTCAAATTTTTCTAGGAACTCCAGGTAGAGCTGTAAAATGGATAACGAGAGAAGTCAAAATGTTATGTATAACATGAAAGCTTTCTATTTGATAACTTTCAGTCTTTCACCTGCATGTAAACCCACGTGAATTTTGGGCAAATTGCCAAATCCCCCTGCCACCCAAAATAAACACATGCATACAAAATTGAGAGAGAAAGAGACAGACCAGATCCTCAGAAGAAAGAGCTTCCTCTCCAACCACAGCTTTCATTGCTTGAACATCTTTTCCGATAGCATAATTTGCATATAGCTATAACAAAGAAAAGCAGAGTTTTAATATCATGAATAATAATAGTACTTAAGAGGGAGGAACCCTTCCTTCACTTGAACATCTTAGACATACCTGGTTGGACACATCAGCATGATCTCTACGAGTCATCCCCTCACCGATAGCACTCTGAAACGTTAAAATGAAGTCAAAAGCTAAGCATAAACTCCTTAAATTATGCTAGTACTTGTTAACAAGATGGAAAAGTTTCACATATGAAATGATATGATAACAATTAACAGTCATACCTTCATCAATCGAGAAAGTGAAGGAAGTACATTAATTGGTGGGTATATCTGTTCAGAAAATGAACAAATTAAAGGAGATCAACACTACACACACTTTGTTAAGTTAAAACAAGAAGCTTCCAAGAGCATGAGCACTGTGCATTCAATACAATAGATTCTAAAACCATATTTAATTAATTGAATTAAATATTTTTTGAGTCACCTGTCTATTGTAGAGTTGTCTGTCAATGTATATCTGCCCTTCAGTAATATAACCAGTAAGATCTGGTGTTGGATGTGTGATATCTGGTTCATAGAAAATAAATGACCAAATGTAATTATAAGATTATTAGTTTTAAGACTTAGAAGAATGCTACATTCTGTTCCAATTGCCTCTTACCATCATTAGGCATAGTCAAAATAGGAATTTGGGTGATGGAACCTGTTCTTCCCTCTATACGTCCAGCACGTTCATAAATTGTAGCCAGATCAGTATACATATAACCAGGATACCCACGCCTTCCAGGGACTTCTTCTCGGGCAGCAGATACCTGTAGGCATATAAAAAACATGATTCCATGATGTCAGTCAAGTATAAGCAAACATGATATTCTGACAGAGAATCACTTCCTTTATCTAGAAGTTATTCTAAGTCACTGTCAAACGGATCACACTCACTTTCCAACACATTTTTGGCTTTCTAAGAATACCTATGACAGGTGTTAAGGAAACAACAGTTTCCCTTTCGACTTTTTGAGTTATATATATGAGATGTTTAAAAAGCATCAAAGGAAGGCTATCTGTCAGCAGAGGGGATTATTTGACGAAGAAATTGCGAGCTACATCATCCTAGCTGAACAGATCTAAAATATATGTACCTCACGAAGAGCATCTGCATAAGAACTCATATCTGTCAATATAACCAAAACATGTTTCCCACATTCGTAAGCCAAATACTCTGCAGTTGTGAGGGCAATTCGAGGTGTGATAATACGTTCAATTGTGGGGTCATTGGCCTGTAAACAAATAAGACAAACAGAGCATAAGACATAGACAGAGCAATTCAGTGCAACAAAACTTACAATGACATGAATATCTACAACCTGAAGTACTTTGCAGGAAAAGATAAAAATGTGAAGAAAGAAATCAACTAAAATTACCAGGTTTAAGAAAAGGGTCACTCTCTCCATAGACCCATTTTCCTCAAAATCTCTCTTGAAAAATTGAGCTGTCTCCATGTTTACCCCCATAGCAGCAAACACAATGGCAAAATTATCTTCTTCATGATCCTAAAAGTTTTTCCACAGGACAGGACATGACGGTCACAAATCTGTTTCTAATAATGTAATTTACAGAAACTACAGTTCCAAATAATTGCATACTGGTTCATTTGAAATCTTAAGCTTGCAGAAAGTAGGCAGCCAATAAACACTAAGCACAATCAAGTGAATCTTTATTATCACAGAAGACTAGACATACTTCAAGGAGATTTTCGGACTTTTCCAACCGCTTTACAAGACCCGCCTGACGACAAATTTGAGCTGCTATCTCGTTATGAGGAAGACCAGCAGCAGAAAAAAGAGGAATCTTCTGTCCACGGGCAATGGAGTTCATGACATCAATTGTTGATATCCCTGTCTGAATCATCTCTTCGGGATAAGTTCTCTCACTAGGATTGATAGAACTCCCTGAGAAAGACGAAAGACAGAAACTTAGACCACTAACATAAACTAATCCACTCTTCAACTTCTAGAATATCAGTCTCCTGCATGCACTTACCAGAAATATCAAGGTATGCCTCTGGCAAAATAGGAGGGCCATTATCAATGGGTTTTCCTGAGCCATTAAATATACGCCCTAACATATCCAATGATACAGGTGTTTTCAAAACCTGTGAAACATACATTAGAAGGGGTTTAGCAGTCGACACCATTACAAAACAGGCTAAACCTGCCATCACTGCTTTTGCAAAATACTTAAAGTCACAAAAAAGATTATCAAAGAGGCAATTAATATGTGTTGCAAGAATAATGTCCCTATTTCAGAAAGCTAAGAAGAGTCATGTTTAACATAAAACTGTCACAAGACAGGTTCCGCAGAAAAGCAGATGAGAAATACTATGTACCATATTCAAAAAAGTCAAGTTTGTGCCTGTTACAAAGCAAATTTCATCAAAAAAGGAAAAGAAAACCACTCAACAAACAGAAGGTTGTGCATCAAAGAGGATGAGAGATTAAATTAAATTACTGATGTTCAGAAAATCATATAAAGGTCACTAATCTATCTTCCCTCTTTTTGGCCAGAAAGGTTGCCATTCTATCAACGATGCTACTTTTGCTAGTGATTATAAAGAAAGAAACCTACAATACCAACTTTAAACGAAGGCAGACTATTTACCTCTCCTGTAAATTGGACAGTTGTGTATTTGTTGTCAATTCCAGAGGTTCCTTCGAAAACCTGGAAAAAGGAGAAAGGAAAATGGATAATCCAGCCACCATCTCAACAGACTTAAAGCCAGAACCGATTATCACCTACTGCTGTCAGGACTCATCTCTCATTGTAAGATATTTATCGGCTTTGATATATCAATATGGACTTCAAATAACCATACTATCATATATAAAACATGACCTAAAACCTTTCCTGTGTGTACAGAATTCATGGTCGCATGCTTGAATAATTACCTGCACAACTGCTTTCTCTCCATCAACTTCCAAGACTTGACCACGTCGAGTCGTTCCATCTCCTAGCCGGATGTTGACAATCTCCTGATACTTTGGACCCTGAATCATTCAGAAATAATATGCATTGCATCATCAAAAACATACTCTTCACCCTGAAGATAACTATCAAGGATAGAAGAGGAAGACCAAACCTACCTTAACTTTGTCAAGAATGACCAGAGGTCCAGCAACACCAGACACGGTTCTATATTCTGCAAACCAAAAATTTCCCGATTAAAGATCTTAATAACCTTCAAACTGACTAAATTAACTTCAAATGACAGTCGAGCATCTGATCACAATTAGATCACATCATTGGTGCAAAAACACGGACTTCTTTAATCAAGAACTGACAGAATTATATATCCCTCTTAACTTCATCATTGTCGACAAAAAAAGTAAACAAGAACCATTCAATCATCATTCCATTTGAAGCAGACAAAAAAGAACACTCGAGATTAGACTATGATCACAATTCAGGTTTAAAGGCTTTGCATAATATACAGAAAAAAAGTGAAGCACGAGTTACCCATCCCGATCTCCAAAGTTCCTTCATCCATAGTGAAGTCCTTTTCTGCTCCCATCTTCAAGTTCAAGCTGATTAAAACATCAAAACAGAACCAGATAGCATATCAATATTTAGTACACCAAACAAACAGTTATGCAGATCAACGAAAAGCGGAAAAGAAATTAAAATGTTCATTCTGATCCGAAAAAGACACCGCAGACTTTCGTGAGTAACTGAATCTAAATCTGCAAAGTTTGAAACTCAGTTCTTACCGGGATTAGAAGTTTTGATCCAAACAGAGCTTTCCGGTTAAGTGATCCAAAATGGGAGGATATGTGGTATTTGATTTAGACAGTCTGATTGAGCAAAGGAGGAAGAAGTGTAAAATCAAAATGGAGAATTTAGGAACTAAATGACAAATAATATTATTAAGAGGATAAATATACAAGGAAAATCGTGGAGGGATCTGATAGGAGTAATTTCAATTTAATTAAACGAATAACGCAGAACTGGAAAATTTGAAGACTTGCCCCCGGTTCTTTTCTCTCAAGTTTTACCGGTTCTGATAGTTACCGCCGTCACGGAGACAAGCATGTGATCTGATGTCACTTTTTTAGTTAATAAAAAAATAAATAAATGAGCGAAACTGTATGCGTATTAGGCAAATTGTTCAAATTGGTCCCTAATTTTATGAATATGCTCAAATAAGAGTGTAACCTTCTAATTTTGGTTAATCAAGTCTCTAACGTTGCAAAATCAGTTCAAATCAATATCTATAGTCAATTTAAGTCCCTAACGTTCCGGGTTTATCAGCCTAGAAATTTAGATTCGATAGATGTTGGGGACTGATTTGAATTGATTTTGCAATATTAAGAACTTAATTAACCGAATTAAAAGAGTAGGCCCTTATTTGTGCATTTTCACAAATATTAAGGACCAATTTGAACACTTAACATGTGTATTAATATTATACAAATTATACAATACACCGGCGGTGGAGTTTAGCAGACTACACAAGCGGGTCCTGAAGGGTGACATGTGTCCTCTAGGGACTAGATTGAAATATTTAAAACTTAATTAATTCAAAAAATGGACATGTGTCAACTCCACAACCCGCTTGTGGAGTCCAAAATTTATACCACCGGTATATCAAATAATTACCCTTATATAATTTTAAAAAATTAAAAAGTATACTAAAGTAAATTAAATGCAAATCATTAATCATTTCGATTTTTGACCCCATTTACTAAGGACATGATAAAGTTTAAATATGGTGTGACAAAAAGGTTAGTGAAATCTCATATGACTATTTTGTTTACCTACCTCACAAAATTTATATCTATAGCAGTCCCACTAGGATAATGTTTTCATTGATGGAGATAGAGATTTTTCATTTTTCTTCCTTTCTAGCATTATGCAACGTGGATATCAAAATGACATGGGCATCAAAGCATATACTACTCTCTAGTTTCTAGCTCCTTATCAAAAGTTCAAAAAGTCTGCCAATAATTTATTTGTTTTTTGGTATCACCAATAATTTGGAATTAGACTATAGTTGCAACACTTTGGGATAACTATGAGTTCTTATAATACTCAATAGCCACAATAAACTTTAATCAATACTAGATATTTTCCTCACACATTCACGTCGAGTTGTTCGATTTATGATCAGAACTGAATAATTTCAATTCTAAGTAAAATTTTATCTTATGTAAATCACAATTAAGTTAAATGAAAGGGAATTTTTTTAAAATTCTAATGTTTACTCGAATAATTATCTGTTGTAAGAAGAAAATTAAGTTTTACTTTGATTATAATTCAATGTTCTAAATATTATGTATAAATATTATATTTGGAATTCTAAATATATAATAATATTTATTTATTTTCTCCCAACCAATCAACGTTGGACAAATGTTAACATGAGAAAAGTCAAATACTGAATATACAGCAATTTGGAGATAACTTTAATAGTAAAAGGTATAGATATGGAGTCGTATTTGGTAAAGTTTGGATTGGTGGAGATACTGGATTCGAGTTTTCAAGAGAATGAAGATTCGTGAAAATTTTAGTTTGTAGAGTAGTTTGAATGAATCATTAGACTAAACCTTGTACTTGTATTCAATATACAAGACACAGGGCACTCATCACGTGAGTGGTTTATGATAGTTTTTTTTTCAATATGTATTTTTTTAAAAATGATATAAATAAATTTAAATATTATAATTATCCTCTAATTAGTAGTTTTTATTTAAGATAGGTAGTTTTTATTTTATTTTAAGTTTTTTAAAAATTGAGTTTGTCTCTAAGTTAACTCGTGAGACTATCTAAAAAAAAAAAAATCGTGAGACAAACTGAGGTTTTAACTTTATAATATAGATTTTAGATTTCAAATGCACCAAAAAGAAATATAATATTTATAGATTTCAAATTCAATAAGCTTGCTAGTGCGAAAATCAAATTCTATAAGAATAAAAAAAAAAAAAGGGGCAGTACCAGAAAAAAAAAAGAAAAAATTTCCGAAAATAATGAAACTTCAAAGAAGCTTCATCTATTTGATTTCTCTTACATTTTGACAATAGACAGCTAAGCTTGCCACGTTAGCATTACAAAAGACATGGCTCACATGATCTTGAGTTGAGGAGCACAGCAGCAAGCAACTCAGCAAGACAGCAACTATTTACAGGAGTAATAATTCTTTTTTTTTTAATTTATTTTTATATAGAAGTAGCCTTCATCTACTTTTACTGATATTCCACTATATACTTCGATATATTTATAGCCTCCAAATTCTTAGGAGTTGTTTTGAATAATGAAGGAGCATTCATATGTAATGATACAACTTTAATTGAAAAAAAGGCAGATGAAATTAGATGCACATTTTATTTATTTATTTCAAAAATTTGACATTGCATGGGCAAAGATCCTTATTGATTTTTCATCAAAATAAAGGGGAAAATACATCCTTATATTATATCATGTGGAGCCTTGCCATTAGAAATCCAAATTTGTAGGGCCTGTCTAGTCTACAATCATTCCCTTATCACATCAAATTCTTTTGTCCTCCTTTTTGTATTTTCAATTATAGGCCGAACGATTCTACCAACAATATGATTGTTGAGCAAAGTAAAAGTGCAATAATTTTAAAGTATTTTTGTAATTACATTATAGATATGGAAATCTCGAGTGGACACAATTTTCCTTGGGCAACAAGTGGGCACTGTTTAGCCCAGAATAAAACAACAAAAGGCCCTTCTTAATCCATCGAGTTGGACCCATATTCTGTTAAATTGGGCCGAAGGTGTTCGAGAAGGAAAGAATAAGAACAAGCATCAATTTCCAAATTCCAACCAATCGAATGCCAGATTTCAAGAACACATTTTCTTGTTACTGTCAAATGTTGTTGATATTCATGATCGCTTAGCCTTAACTAGAACAATAATAATATTCCCAGCAGAAAACCCATATAACAGTAATAGATGGATAAATCAAGGGAATGATCAATCCCTGAACCAAATTAACAAACGGAGGTATATAATAATAATCCTGCTGAAATTAGCAAACATCAGCATAAGTTGAGAGTCACCTGCCTTCCACTGAGCCAGGGGCCACGGCTCTAACACACTTGGTGTGTACCTCGTAGCCACACTCGAGACATTGGTAAGCCCAACCAGACCCTTGCTCATCACAATCGCAACATATAAATGGCCCACCGCCCGTCCCTTCTGATACCAAAGTAAGCTCATGGCGGTGCCCTTCATGAAGCTCTGATCTCGGTAAGCTCTTAGCCGCCTCGTCCAGTTCTTTCTCTATCAACTCCACTTTGGCATCTGTGAAAGGGTACGCATTTTCCTGATACAGATTTATTAGATATCTGCCTTGTTTGGTCACAGTTTTGCCATCAGGTCCTATAATTATCAAACAGGGGATTCCTTGAACATCAAAATACTTAGCCAGGGTTTTAATGTTGGGGTCTTCGAAAGGCAATGCTAGCCATGGCATGGTTCCAAAGTAGGAATCAAATGAAGTTTGATCACGATCATTCGACACGAAAACTATTTCGAAATCTTCACCGCCTTTTTCTTCCAAGGTTTGCTTGATTCTCCGGTAGATGGATATCAGCTTGGGAGTGAACTTGACACATGGAACACACCATTGTCCTGAGAAATAGAGTCCGATTGTTTTACCTACCAAGGACTCAACTGGAACCTGCAAAGCAAATAATATATGTATGCAATTGAATTAGGCCTGAACATAATTTCAATAATCTCAAAGCATTCTCAGCCACAGATCAATTCAGGGGCTCAGTAACTCCAAGATATTCAAGTTGGTGAAATCCACTTCCAACCCTGCCTCAAGATGATGACACTGGGAAATTGGACCGTTCAGATTATATATATGATAAGGGTAAGGGTACCTTTGGCAAAGTAAGGATAAAAGAACAACATGATCAACAAGTACTGGATCTACTGATCTTATCATCTTAGCATACCTGAGTCCTGAAACAATACCCTGTCAAGTTTTGAATGCTCAAAGGCATTTTCTTACATCAACATTTTATGATAGTAAATTGTTTTTTTTTACCCAATGTGGCATTTCAACATGGGGCCCGAAGAACATTTATCAGTAAATATCAACATTCTCAGATTGAAGCTACACATTTAGAGGGTATAGAATACAAGGTTTACAAGAATAAGACTTATTAACATAGTAAATGCTCGATTCTTCTAAAAAATACCCATTTTAGAATATAGATACCCTAACTTTTTTACTAGCAGTACCAAACAAGAGGTGGTGAATGATTGCAAAAAAAGAAGAAAAAAGTTGTAGGACCAATTATAACCACACAGTGGATTTGTTTTGGTGCTAGTAAAAAAGTAATTGCAACATTAATCCATCTCCATGCAATTAAAAGGAGAGAGACACTGTTACACGATTACTTACTAACCTAAATTAACATTATTAGGGAAATGTAAGCACTCACCTTTCTAGTTATGGAATGATCCAAAATATAGTCTCTACCAGGATTTGTTAGTAAATTGGCCAATGTCTGACGCTCATGCCTCATCTTCTCTTCCCTCTGCAATTGCTCGAACTTGTCTTTAGTAAAAGGGAAAGCATCGACCCCATATCGATAAATCATCTCGACACCATCATAGAAAGTTGCAGTACCATCCTTGTTATCTTCAGGCTGCAAAATAATCAAGCAAGGAATGCCTTCAACTTCGAATTTCCGGTTCAAGCTTTTCTTGGTCTCCAAGTCAGAAAATGGGACTGAAAGCCATGGCATGGTTTGACGGTAATTGTTGAAGGCATCCAAACCCTCATCAGATGACACAAACACAATCTCAAAGTTAGACCCATTGCTCTTCAACTGCTCATACACATCAACCAATAGTTGATTGAAATTTCTACATGGCGGATACCAGTTAGCCGAGAAGTAAAGCCCAATCACTTTTCCTTCAAGCTCCGAAATTTTCACCTGTTGAAACAAAAAAAAAAAAAAATTAATTACTATTCTTATTTGTTGAAATAAACTAATTAATATTACTAGGAAATTAAGTATAAAGAGTAGTACAACAAATAAGAGAATCCAGTAGTACTCCCTAAAAACACCAAAAATGTTGAAAGTGATGTGCTACCAGATTTCCAGTATGGTATGTAAGGATAAAAATGCCACGTGTTAGCGTTAATGTGAGGCTAAAGCGATGAACAGCAATGGTGCGCCACATGTCCTCCTCCTCTCAGCTTAGTTGTTAACAGCACAAAAACTGCAATGTGGGGAACCCATATTTGACAAGGACTTGCATTTTTGGCATGTGTTGCTCGTGACGACAAAACGAGTATCTTAAGCGCTCCCCCCATCTAAGCTTTAGTTATAATCCTAATCCAGTAGGAAACAAAGGGTGGGGTTTTTTGTTAGTAAATTAGGTCTCGCTGTTGTCTTCCCCACAAGAGCAACATAAACCACGACAAGAACAACCATAAAAAAGAATATTTCTTTTCTTCACCACCAATTTTGTTCGGCAAGTGTCGGATTGCCGACAAGAGGATTTTTGAGATTTTACATTATATATAAGCATCTTATAGTACTATATATGTATACTGTTCTTCAATTATCATTCTCAGCTTCTAATAATTATCCAAAATCACTGTACTTAGATAGTTTTATTGCCATAATCAAACTCATAATCTCATAAGATTAAGACCATAGAATATTTTTGTTTTTCAACATATTTATCATGCTTAACAAACTGTACCCAACTTGTGAAATACTTCAGAAATTATAACATAAGATAATATATATATTCATATTTTACATATTTTCTATCTCAAACAAATCCCATATGAAGTTGATTTTCTATTTTAAACAAAATAGAAGTTAGAACTCGATTGGAAACCAAAATGACTTTCTGGCAAATATGTTTGTTATAATCTCTTCTCCGGTCTGATCAGTCAAAGTCAATCTAGTTTAGCAGAGAGTTAATTAAGACATGCAATATATATACTTATGTTCCAAAACACAAACTTGTTAATTTCCTGCAGGTTAATTACAACTTTGGAAATTAATTATAATTAACCAAACAATATGGTAACCAAACTAACTAATTAATACCGCTTAAATTACAGAAATGTGAAAAATACTTAGTATTGTACTGAAACTAGAAGGCAGAAGCAATAGTTGGCTGCAAAACGCTACTGAACTTGCCCTCTCGATCCCACCTTTTTCTTAATAAAAATTTATAGAGCTGATCGTTTACTATTCATATTTTCTCTCCGACACAAGCCATCTAACTTATTAGATAATCTGCCATCTGTACGGGCATATATATGTTTCCAGTAGACACTTGCTACCAAACATATCTCTTCAAAGATTTTTCAAAGATGATAATATAGTTAAATGAGTAGTACTACTAGTAACTTAAGACTTTTATATATTTTAAACAAATTAAATACTAAAATTTCTAGGTTTTATTTTATGGATATAAATTATTTTATGACTTAATCAGATCATCATGATAAATAAAAGATTAATTAATTTCCAAGATAATAATATATATACTAAAATATAGTTCTAGAAGTTTCGTCTGGAAGTTTCAGTATATGAAGTCTTCTTCTTCCTGCTGCCTTTCAAAGAAATTGGAGCTGAACCCAGCTATGGAGAGAGGATGAGAGGGATAGAAAAACAAGTCGATGGATCGAGAGAGAAAAAGGTTTGGCAGAATATTATTATTTGAGGCCATGAGCATACTGGGGTTAGGCCAAAAGAAAGAAAAAAGTGCATGCTGTTTCATAATCTCTGACCCACAAGCCACAGCTAAATTTACACTAAAATACCTATTTAGATACTGCAGATGATAAAAAAGAAGAAAATGAAACCCGGTACTATTAGCAAGAACCCAAGGCATAGATATATATATTCCTTCCAATAAAAAGCAAAAAGAGAAAGGAAGAAAAAGAAACAAACACCTGATGGGCTTCAGCTTCTTCAGTAGTGAAAGAAGAGAGGAGATAATCACGATCTTTAGAAGCCAAAAGAGAAGAAAATCTACAAGAAGAAATCTTGTCAGAGTCACCGTTTGTCATCAGATTATTGTTGCTGGAGCTATAGTCATCCCAATTCATTTCCTTCTCCTTCATCGCTTCCTTTTTTCTTTTTTCTTCTTCCTTCCTCCTTAATTAAGCCGTACTTTCCCTCTCTTTTTTTCCTTGCTGTGTGTGTCCAGATTAAGTCAATAAGCAGGCTATATTCAGCCGGTACTTCCAAACCTTATATTCCTTGGAACCATATTCTTTGCACATCATTACATCCATTGAAACCCCCCTCCATCATGCATCAACTCACACGTAGCATTCACTCCAATATATATTTCATGTGAGAGAAACAAAAAAGAAAAAAGAAATAAAGAGAGAAGTCCAACAGTGTTTCTCATCTACATCAACTATAATGCTGCGCCCCATGCAAGAGCCGACCAATCTTTTTTATATGTATTCACACCCTTGATCAGAAATGAACGGCCTATATTAAAGTTTGGGTCGGTTTTGATTCCGAATCGTGCCACGCGTATGAGTCTGACCTTTTGGCTTGAGTTTGACACATAATTTTGGGACTTTGGAAAAAGGTTGCCAAAGTTTTTAACTCCCCACGAAAGCAAAATATTGAGCTAAGCTCTATGGGTAAAAGGTAAGGTAAGGTAATGGCGTAAGGTCCCGTGTTGTCATTAAAGACTTTGAATTGATGTTGTGAAAGCCAAACAAAGTATGGGGGACACCTGTCCCTCTCTCTCTTTTTTTACTTCTTTTGTCCAAAAATTGTATTTAAATAATAAATTAATACTACACGATAATAATTCATATCCTTTTTCCTCCAAAAAGATATGTGAATTGAAATTTAGAAAGGCTCTCTCTAGCTCTACTCTACGAAACGAGGTATACGGGTCTTTAATCTTTTGAAGGAAATTTTTTGATCCAACGGCATTGACAACGACAACAAAATACAAAATGGCGATTGCGAAGGGACGGATTCAAATTTCTTTTTCTTCAAGATACGTATTAATATCAGGGTAATTATTTAATACACCGATAGTGTAAATTTTGGACTCCAAAAACGGGTTGTGGAGTTGACATATATTCATTTTTTTAATTAATTAAGTTTTAAATATTTCAATCTAGTCCCTAAAGGACATATGTCACCCTTCAAGACCCGCTTGTGTAATCTATTAAACTCCACAATCGGTGTATTGTATCATTTGTATTAATATTAACTAATTTCTTTATAATTTGCAATATTATATTATATTAATTATTTCTTTTTTTAAAAAAAAATAATGTGCTAGGATGGGCTAAGACGGCTGGTAATTAAGCCCTGCTTAACAATTAAGGGATTTAAGCTTTGAATTTTTTTTTCCCATTAATTAGAGGCCCACAAGGTGACATTTGGCAACATATGAAGCGGAGACATTGAGAAAAAGTAATGCTACTATAGTCTAGATACAGTAGTATAGACAGTAATAATAATAGTCCTTACAAATACAAACTCGTAATTGCAGATTTTAAGTTTGCAACAAGGGAGGGACAGATTGTTGTCTACCATTGGGTAAAGTTTTTCCAAAGAAGACTTGGACTTCCTTTTGCTTGCATTTACTCATGTTTATTACATTACACGTGGCCACGTCACTTCTTCCGTCAGATATCATTACATAATTACAAGTCTCTGTTCCTTTCGTAATTTCTGACCAAAAGTATTAATTTCTTGTAAACTTTGGATTCTAAAAATATTATTCATTCATGTACACATAGTATAGTAAGCATTAATCTCCGTAAGGTATAGTGAGGCGCAAAAGAAGAGAGCTGTAAAGATTATAACAGTGCCAAGTGCCCAAAGGTCCCATTCCTTTATTAGGATAATGATATTTTATATTGTGTATATGTAAGATATATATACATACGGAGTAGATTAGAATGATCAGTTTAAAAGATAGATAGGGAAAGAAAGGCCGAGAAGAAAAGGTAGCCGCAGTAGCCAGGTTGTAAAAATGTTTTTCATGGTGACAGCTATCTTTCCGACGTGCCTCATTTTTAATAATCCGATTATAACATTCGCTTAAGATAGTGACTCACAACATATTGATCAATTGCCAACCTAAACATTTCATTCTAATGTTCATATATTAATGTACAACACTCTTATACACAAATTAATTATCATCTAATTAATAGTTTATCCAATCTCATATTTCAAATTATATACCTTTCTTTTTGGTTAGGTAGCCCTTCTCCTTACGTGCATGTATTAGACTTTTGTACCTTTTTAGCAATTTGGCCAGAGTAGATACCCCAATTTTCACTTTTTTAAAATGTGCATAATTAATTAAGTTTTGTTATAAATAATGGTTTAATATATATAGCTAGCTATAGTTTTATCTCATTTTTTTCTAAAGTTGGAGAAAATAACTTGTGCTAGGATCATATCAAGTATGTTGAGAGGGAATTAATTTACATTTTCATGTAGAAAACTATAAGAAATTAAGGAATGGATTGTTAATGAGTAAATGATTTGGCAACTTTCTTCAATTTAATTAAATCCTTTGATGTTTCAACTTTAACACTTATATAAAAAAGAAGCTAAGCTGACAAAACAAGAGGTTGGAAATGGGTCGATCCAAATTTGTTTGAACTTTGAACTCTAGAAGAGAAGAGAGCAGCAAGGTAGAAAAAATATCGCAAGTCGTACGAAAATAGGACACGTGTAAGGAAGAAGGACAAGTGTCACATGATGGCGGTAGGAGAAGTTGTTGGGTAGCTTCAATGAATGAATTCAATTATTCATAAAATAATCTTAAAAGAGTAAAATATTGGGTCCCACAAGAAAAGGCCCAACATCGCAACGAACGAAGCCCACGTGTCAAACAGGTTGCCGTGTCGAAGTGTGTAAAAGGCAAAAGGTAAGGGCCAACGGCCCGCTAATTCCTGTTTTGATGGAAGTTCGTGAATTGCAAGCCAGCGCGATTTGCGTTCGTGTCGACTTCCTTTTGGAACACCTGGCATTATGGTACGCAGTTTGGTAACACGCCGCTACTCCTTTGTTGGGATGTAATGTAATGTAAAAGCTTGGGGAAATAGGTTGCTGAAAGTTCAGTTTAGCTTTTTGTTGCCTTTGGAATGTAAATAGCGTAAACCCAAGTTCATAACATCACTTAATTTTAACCAAGCTATGATAATTTGACATGCAATGAAACTTTGCCCAATTTTAGCTTAATGCATTAATTCTCTTTACTGGGGAAGAATTTAATCTTTTTATCATCATGGATTTAATAATTAATAAAAAAAATGAAGTTGAGACTTGAGACTTGGCATTTGGCCACACTAGCATAAATTCTGCTTGACAGTTTCATTATTATCATATAAACCATTGAAAATGATTCCAACCAACTCTTCAATGATTCAATCTAGTGTTCCAAATTTTGATGTTATGTGTTCCGAATTTTTGTCATGTCAATCTGGAAATAGAGTTTTGGTGGTCTTTTCAAGTACTGTAAAAAACTTACTTTGTGTTGTGTGCCTTGAATTCTTGATGATGTGGCCTGAATTGTGATTTGACTCAAGCAAGACCCATTATGCCCAAATTTACCTTATTATAAGTAGGATTAATGAAATTCGGGATCTGGCTTCTTTGTTTGATGAGTGTTGCTTTACTCATGTAAATAGGGAGGCTAATGTCTTAGCACATAGGTTAGTTAGGTTACAAGTTGATCATGTGTGGTGTGGGTATCTTCCACTCGCCGTTTGTAATCCTGATGTTTCTCATTAATGAATTTACTTTGCTAAAAAAAAAAAAGTAGGATTAAGGTTTTATTACTTAAATTATATAAGTCATAAAACAACTCTAATAAAGAAAAATAGGAATTGGCTTCCTCCCCTCCCCCTATGTTGGATGTGGTGGAATTTTAAAATCACATTTTGGAGCATCGAATTAAGAATTACTGTCAATTTTGATGTTTAACATGAATCAACCCCTGCACATATGGCTTTGGTGAATGAATCTATCAATAGACACGGTTGTATATGTAAGATCTGGAATCTGAGAGATATTTAAGATGGAACAAATCATTTACCACTTTATCAAACCCCACGTTGATATTGAATGCTTTGATTTTGATTAAATGATCATTTCATCCGTATATGGGCCTTCAGACTTCTTTATCGATCCTACAAGTTTGGATTTGAACTCATAAAAGTGACAAACACACTAATAATGAAAACAATGAAAACTATTGGGTTCGTTTAGGCCCAATCAATGCATCACACTTCATATATTAATCAAACTATAGTCTATACATAACATATATAGTCGTATGTATGACTCTAATGGCAACTGGACAAATTCACAAAGATTTTCCACATGATAGTTAATCCATCTCTTTCTCCTTTTTATAATGTTAAACAAGTAAACAACTATCATGTTTTAAATCCAAATCATACTTTTTGTCTTTAGCCTTTAGAATTAGTAGAAATCAGATTACCAACTTCATTACCTACTGGCTTCTGCATGCTATGCACGTGCCTTTTATAATTTAATTAAACAATCATGTTTCAGTTAAACACATTTTAAGATAAAAAAATAATATTGACGCTTTCCAGTTTCAGTCCGAGGTTGCTTAAATATGAACTCCAGACCAAAGTGTGTTTGAGGGTCGTTTTAGATTCAAACCAGGCCCACTTAAGAAAAATCGAAAGAAGCCCATAATATATTTTATTTGAGTTGGGTCAAAATTTGTCAATGAACCAGAACATAAACCCGGCTTAGAAAATCTACCACCCTAAAACGTTTGATTATCTCGAGTTGAACATGAACATGAATAAAATCAATGTTTCAAAGATGAAGATATCTTCTTACAACAAGCAAGTTCGAAGTCAATCATAGAATCATTTTGTTTTTCTGGAATTAATAATTAAGTTGCAAGAACAAACAAATGGGGACGAATTATAAGTGAAATAGAATCTGTACCGAGGTCTTGCCATGTTCGTATAAATGAAACTGTCACTTACTTCAAAATCATTGTAGAAATAAAAAGAACATCTTTCTTCTTGGGACACATATATATAATTGCAGAAATAATCTAAAACAGCTGGCTAATTAATATTTTGCTTTTTCTTATATACGTGGGAGGTTAAGATTTTAAGAGATTATTATCATGTGGGACCTTACCTTACATGCATATTTTTGTTTTTTTATATGTTGGCGCATGAAACATCATATTCTCAATATATGATGATTTTGTTCATATTGAGTCTCTTGTGGAATTTTAGAAATAAATGAATCTTTTACTTAGAAAACAATAAACGACGAGTTTAATTTGATACGTATTATAGTCTGATTGATCAAACTCAAATCCAATAATTTGATGCGTATTATAGTCTGATTGATCAAACTCAAACCCAAATCTACTTGATTAATTATAGACAAACTGACATTGATGAGCTTTCAAATCAATTTTTTTGTTGTGTTATATATATTTGGAATCATAAAGCATATATAAAACTCAAATTCTTTTGTAATTAGTTTAATTGAAAATCATCAAGCAATGTCGTATGCCTTAATTAATCTGGAGTCGAGAAAAAAAAATTAAGAGCTCCATCAATTTTTTGAAGTGTTCAACTAAAAAATTGACATGGTGAGCTATATATAAATACCCATCTTAATTATTACTCTAATATCTCCATACCAATCAATCATTCATTCAAATTCATTCATATAAATACAACGACATAGCTATAGCAGCTTGAAGTCATTTGTTTTTGCCTCCATCTCAATTTGTTCAAGTGGCCAAATCTCCAAAAAATGACAAAGTGACAAGTATACGAAACATCAAGATAATAAATTCATACGTCTAACTCTAACCGATTCAAAATGATGTACTACAAACAATTATTGAAGGCTTTAATTGAACTTTTTCAATCGCAACAATCATGTAAATGGAAAACCAATATATATCCATGTGATTAATTAAGTTAACGATTTTTTTCATCCTTTTATTGATTGGATTGATCTTGGCTTCTGATCTTCATGCCATCGTTGTGCCACTAAAGTACTGTGATATTTTTAGATTTTTCACTTTTTCTTCGAGAGAAACAGTAACAGATTTCATGTGAGCACATTATTATTATTTTTTTTGGTGAAAATGTGAGCACATTATTTGCATTTTATATTATAATATTGAAAATGATACTGTTACATTAAAATCTGTTAGACAACCGACTTAAGTGGTAACCTCAAAGACTGTCGATACATTTATTAAACACTCATTATCATACTTTCCCAATAAATATAAGAATTTTATACCTAAAAACCCTATGTAGAACTCTCTAGATTAATAACTTGTTCCATTTTTTAATATCAGCATCTTTGATTCACATTGAACCCAAACTTATCAGGAATTGAGTCTTATTTTTTTTCTATCCAAATTATTATTGGAATCCGAAACTCTATTTAAAAACCCTTCAATTTTTAAGCCTCCATACACTCTTAGATACTACTAGTAATTGTAACAACTAAAAAGTATGTGGTAATATATAATTGTGATACGATGTATGTCATACTCCCCCAATCCCAAATTAATTTTGGGATGAATATGGTCCTATTTAAGATGATATTCATCCCAGAAAGAATTAGATAATTTGGGACGGTGGGAGTATTTGTTATTCCATCTATTACTACAAACAAATCTATATATTTCTGGTTAGGTGACGTGTAGCCAACTAGCCATGAGTCCATGAGAAGATTTAGAGAGTGTTGGTCAGGTGGCAATCAAAGTTACCTAATAAATTTGGATGGTTTAACTTAATTTCTGAACCTGAATTCATTCATTTTCAGGGAAAAAAAATCTAATTGACACAGAAAACAAGAAACTGTGGGCATCTAAAAAGAGACAGAAGAGAGAGACAGAAAAGACTGCTAGTTTCCTGAAGCAGTCGGCGGGCGAGCTGCCATTGCAACACTCGATGTGCCACCAACCTGCCACCATTCACTCTTCATGCACAAAAAACACTTGGGGGACCATTTCGGTAAATTTCCAGAACTTCCAAGGACTCTTCTGGACTTTCCAATTAATTAATAGAATCAGTAAAGTGTTTTATTCCCTTATCTACGTGGCATTACCAGATTGATGCAGGCTGGCGTCCATTTAGAGCTAATATATTATTGCGTTACTTTTACCCTTTTATTACTTCCCTGTTCTGTTCTTCCTTCAAAAATCCCCTGCTCCTTCAATTCAAACGCCATTTTCCGAATTTTGGAATCGAATTTCGATCAAATGGGTATATAATTGGACTGTTTGGTTGGTTGATTAACCAACTCATCAAGATCAATCAAATGGTTCCTATAGTACACAAATAGTACTGGGTAGTTGCTTGTTTCTGACATGCATGTGCCAGTTTATATCTGTCTTTTTTTACTTTTGGTTTTCCCCTGAATCTTTCATCTTCCTTTTTTTATCAACTTCCACACCAGCAATCAAAAAGCATCAAACAAAAAGCAAGCTCTTTCAAAACCCAGCAACTAAAAAAAACCCCATTACCAGCTACAACAACACTAATGAAAATTAACTAACAAAATATTAAAAAAAGAAAAGAAAAGAAAAAACCATACATGCATGAAGGAGTCTGGAAGCCATCAGATGAAATCATGCTTATGTTCCTAGGAAAAACCTTTTTCACACAAACAGCTAAAGACTTTCAGAAGAAAGTTCAAGGCTTTAGAAATTAGGCTCAGCAAGGATTGTCGTTGTCATGAGAAGCATCCAAAAGCTGTTGAGGATCAAGTTTGGCTCTACAAACAGGACAAACCGAATGCTTAGAAAGCCAGGTATCTGCACATTGCAGATGAAACCCGTGATTACAACCGGGAACCATTCTAGCCGGTTGCTCAGCCTCGATCTCATCGAGACAAACCGCACACTCAGTCCCTAACACCAGCTCTTTCCCGGTAACCTTCGGCAGCTTCTCAAGCTCTGAAACCGACAACCCTTTCTGAGCCCCCGGCTTAACCGCTGACGACGACCCCGAATGATTATCAGTCCGGTAATTGGTAGCGTACCATAAAAGACAGATATAAACAATGAAAACCGCGCTCATGCCAGCGCACGGAAGGAAAAGAGCCAAGAAAACAGAGACCAGCATTGGGTGCTGGCTGCCGGCGGTGACGGAGGCACTCACGGTGGGCGATGGAGACGGGGAAAGGAGTGGCGGAGGGATGAAATGCGCTCCATGGCGCATAATAGTCAGCTGGGGAGGGGAAAAAAGTGGTTAAGTTTTTGGGGAGTTTCTTCTCGGGAATATGGGCTTTTGAGTGAGAAAGTGGCGTGGGGGATGGTAACGGCTATATTAGGAAGAAGAAATTGTTAGCGGTTTTAGGGATGACGCGTATCGTGGCAAACAAGCAAATAGAAGGATCCGAAACGGCACCTGACGATTTTACAGTTTGGGGTTTTTTAAAAAAAGAATTCCTTTTGTTTTTTTCTGCTCTGGTAAGTGGTAAGCACTAAGCACCAACTCATAACGCCATTAATAAGAAGAGGAAGATCAAAGAACAACACACTTTTGGCACAAGTTTCCTATACAGTATTTTTCTTGGGGAGAGAAATGTGATAGACATGATCTGGGTTGGCTTTGGGTTTGGGGACTCTTGGCTGGAAATTGGAACCTGAAATTTGGGTTAATAGAAAGAAGAGAGAAAAATGATTGGTAGAGAGATTTGGTTTGGCCCATTGAATTTAATGTATAATTTGGCATTTTGATTGTGGAAAATGGGCCCCTTGATTGAATGGTATCCTGTCACCTAACTCTCATTAAAATTAAATAAATACTAAGCTAAAAAGGAAAATGGGAGGGGATAGACTTTGAGTGTAGTAAGGGCGTATTCCATGATTTCCAATCTATGAAAACAACACTACGAAATAATTATGTGTTTCTATTAATCATTTGATCCAAACCAAGAAAGATAATTCTTGTAATACATGGTTTTGGTTTTTAAGCTTACGTGATAAAAAAAGGTTTATATGCTATGTCTCAAATCTCAATCAATATGTTTGGATCTTCAAAAGACTTGATTGGGCTGCCTTGGCCCTTCAATTTATAAACAATTTATTTGTGTGGACCCATAGCCCACGGTCCCAGAATTTCGGCTCTTAGATGAGAGTATGGAGAGGTCCCTTTCCTTTTCCTTCCATCCAAGTTTCAGATGGTGAAGCACTGAATCACTTCTAATACATAGCTTCCCAACTTCAAAAGTATGAAGGGGTATTAAAATATTGCTCAACTTTATATCTTTAATGATGGAGTTGAAAACAGGGGAAAAATTATTCAGAGCTAGTCCCCAGATGTCATGACCTTAATCAAGCAAACTAGGCAAAAAAGTTGCAACAGATATGACACTTATATTACTACTACTTATATATATGGTCCCATGCAAGGTAGAGTAGCACTATAGCAGATAAGGTTAAAGAACTCATCCATAAGAGCACTTTGTCAATTCCATTATTGAGTTTTGTTATTGTTGCTTCAATCTTTGGCTCTTCACTCTCCAGTAAACTGGTGCGTCTGTGAACTTTACAAATTATTCAAGTACTATATAATAAGCACAAAGTGGATGCTCCCACTTAATATGCACTATAAAACAAGGTATATCTGTTTTAAACAATCACCTTTTGAGGGTACTATAATTTAATTATATTCTAATCATAATAGTTTAGTAGCAAATACCATGAATAAGCTGGAACTCCAAAGCAGGTACAATATATGGTTATCTTGAGCTTCCAAGATGCTTTAAGCTTTTCTTGATCACTCTCCGATCTACCTCTGGAACATGAGTTCACATTTAGAGACGGAAAGTTCAAAGTTTCGGGCACAGAACTCAGTCTACATTGTTGACAGAAGTTAAGAGTGTTTAAACATAAAGAACAAAAAGATCCATTTCTTAACTTGAATTGCATGAAAAACTTTCAACTTCAGCAAGCACTTATAAGACTTGTTATCACTCACAATCTTAAGAACATGAGACTCTTGCTAAAAATTAAAAGATGTTGTGATTTTAAACATCACAGCATCTTATTCCATGGAACTTCAACAGCTATGGTAACAAGAACTGACAAAAATTTCCAGGGTATAGATACCTGTTTATTCCCTCCCTATTCATATCAGCAGTAATTAGGAGGCAACCAACAGCTAACTTCCACTAATTTCCAATCTTCCAAATAAAGGACTGCGCTCATGAGAGGGCATTGGAGGGGGAACCAAAATGCCAAAAATATCCCTTTGCCATGAAAGTTCCTTGCGGGCCTAACATGCAGTAGCAGTAGATAGTATTAAAATCATTAGCATGTTTCAATACAAGCTCTGATGTTCTAATACCTTTTCTATGGCCAATAAAAAAAGGGAAGAGCATGGAAGATTGGGTCCGCTTACATAGGAATAAGAGGGTACGTAGTAATCTGCTATACAAAGATGATCTGAATGAATAACAAAGCGCACCTGCAAAAAAGAGTACAGTGTCACCAAAGTGAGATAAAATATCCATTTAATATTGTTAAGAAACAGAGACAAGATTGTTTACCTTCCTTCTGAGGCAGAGTTTAGTTTACCCAACTGGCTTTTTGGATCTATTTACAGCCAATACCAAGCTTTATAAGTAGTGTTCATCACAAAGGAAGGGTTGCCTACCTTTGATTCAGATGGGTTACTTCTAAAACCCAGTCAGCCACAAAATCATTCACCAAAAATCCCCACAAGAACAAACACCATCTTTAAAATGATGATAGCGATTTATGTCTCTAACATATATTTCTCTTCCTTCAAAGCCAGATATAAATTTTATAACAGCATGACAATCAGCGCAGATTCTGAGATTTTTTATTATTTGCAATGGGGAGCCGGGAGGAGTGTTCAGAAGCCCAAAGGCCACGGCTAACTTCTCACTATGCCCACACAAGATATGCTCCTTGTCCTGTTCATCCACATTTTGCAACACAAAGTCTGTATTTGGGAGGTAACCTGCTTTCTTCATCTCCATGCCCAATTTATATAGCTTCTCAATGATCTCAGTCATTTGTGGATGTGATTTGTCTCCTGCAAGAAGCATGTGCACTTGGTTCTTGATCTCTATCCAACTGCAACCAGGATTCTTTTTCATGCCCCTACTCCTCATGACATCCCTCAGGGCATCTACTTCACTCCACATGGCCTTAGATGCATATATATTAGAAAGAAGAATGAAATTTCCAGGATTGCTTGGTTCTAATTGGAAGAGGTTCCCTGCGGCAATCTCACCTAAACTAACGTTATTATGAATCCTACAACAACTCAGCAAAGCTCCCCAAACACAGGCATCTGGTTCAAATGGCATTTGCTTGATAATGTCATATGCTTCTTCTAGCTTTCCAGAACGACCTAGAAGGTTCACCATGCAGGAATAGTGCTCCATTTTCGGTTCAAGTCCATGTTCTCTATACATGCTATTAAAAAAATGCCTACCTTCTTCTGTTAGGCCACCCTGACTACAAGCAGATAAAACACAACTAAAGCTGATAAAATCAGGCTTCTGCCCTCTCCTTTGCATTAAATGAAATATTTCAATAGCTTCCTTAGCCTTACCATGCATTGCATATCCTCCCATAATTGCATTCCAACATACTGAGTTTTTGTTTGGTATCCTATCAAAACAAAGTCGAGCCAAATGGATTCTTCCACACTTAGCATACATATCAACCAATGCACTGCCAACATGAACATCATTGTCTATTCCTGCTCTAAGGGCAAAGCCATGGGCCGCTTTCCCATGTACCAGTGCTGCAATATTTCCACAAGCTGGTAGCAAGCAAGGTATTGTTACAGAGTTTGGCTTCACCCCTACACTTTGCATCTCTCTGAAAAGCTCCAATGCTTCAATATCCTTCCCATTCTGTGAGCACCCAGCAATCATTGATGTCCAGGATACAACATTCAATTCCCTGCCTTGCACTCTAAATTGCTCAAATGTCTCTAATGCTACATCAACAAGACCAGTCCGAGACAATCCTGTAATAAAAGCATTACGAGCACCTACATCGATAACCTCCTCATCAATCTCTTCGAACACTCTCAGCAACTCCCCTGCACATGCACATTTTCCAAACATATTTGTAAGCGCGCTAATAACGACTTTGTAGTGCAAAAGACCAAGTTTGATCACATGACAAAGAACCTGATTCCCTACATTTAACATCTCTAAATCACCCACAGCAGAAAGAACACTAGAAATCGTGATATCATCAGGCTGAAACCCTTCGGAATGCATTTCCTTAAACAAGACAACAGCTTCATTGCATTGTCCGCTTTGTTTGAACCCTGTAATCATACCATTCCAAGTAACTAAATTCGGTCTCAGACCAAAGCTTTGCATCGCTTTGAAGATTTCCATTGCCTCACTAACGCAACCCTTGCGAGCATAAGCTGAAAGCAAAGCGCCACAAGTAACCACGTCCCATTCGGGTAATCTGACAAACACATTCCGAGCAACCCCAATCCCATCAATTTTCAAGTAAAAATGCACCAAGGAAGCTTGAACAGCTGAATCTGAATCAAACCCGAATTTACAAACAAATCCATGAACTTCTTTTCCCCATCTGAAAGCCGATAGTTGACCGCAAGCCTTGACAATATTCGGAAGCATGTGACTATCCGGCAAAATACCACGTGAGAGCATTCGATTAAAAACATTAAGGGATTGGATGAAGAGATTGGATTTATTGAGGGCATAAATGAGAGCAGCAAAGGAAGGCACCGAAGGCTCAGACATGGAGTTAAGTATAAGATCTGCTTCCGCAAAGCAATGGTGATTAGCATATTGCGAAATGAGCTTCGTACAAATGAAGGCATCATTGCAAACACCAGATTTCAGAATATAAGCCTGAGCCTGACGGGTTTGTGATATAGATGTCGTGGCTGAGTTCAGGCAAGGAATAATTGAACGGTTCAGATTTTCTAAAAGAGGCAGGGCTTGCCTTGCCATGGCTCGTTACCCGCCCAAAAAATTGAAGCAGAAGCCTCTTTATAGAGACACTAAAAAGCCCTTCGCACGGTTGCGCCACGTCAGCGTTACTTTGCCTTAAAGAGATTGTACGGGAAGGGGCAACTTAATCCATAAGGTACAAGCGAATTGAAGCACATTCGAAGTCAAGCAAGAAAACAAAACGTTAAAGATAACTGAAGAGAGAAAAATCAGTTATAAAGGTCACTCGGGGAAGGTAGAGAGAGAGAAAAAGAGAGAGGCAGAAAACATGAGGACAGGGAAAAGTGCAGCCTTTTTAGCTTTGTTCTGCTTGTTTGCTTGTGTTGGTGTATTTCACCGAACGGTAAAAGCTCAGTCTTTGCCGCCGGCGAAGTACGATGGGTTCGTCTACACCAACCACAAAGTGGATTCCGACACGATCATGATCGAGGCGTTCTTTGACCCTGTCTGCCCCGACAGCAGAGACTCATGGCCCCCTCTCAAGCAAGCTATTCAACACTACGGCTCTCGCGTTTCGCTCATAATTCACCTTCTCCCATTGCCGTTAGTCACGCTTCACTTTCTAATACATATATTTTGCTTCTGTTTTCTCTCTGACAAATTTAGGAAAAAAGAATAAATATTGAATTTTGGATTGGGAATAGAATTGAGTTTAGCTTATTGTTCTTTGATGTAGTTAATCTGTGGTTGATGTCTTGATGAAATTCTTAAGAATTTTTGAGTGGAAAAATGCTATTTGCTTTTCCAATTAGCACCTTATGCTTGAACATCCATCTTGAAGAAAATTGGGGTGAACACTTCTAGATTCTGTAATCTTTGAACTGGCTTTTTGTTTGAAATATTTTCCAGAAAAGGGCTTTGGTTTGAACAAATGGGTTTTGAATTTGTTTTAAATGTAGCGTGGAACATGCTGAAAGATCATTTCTTTATGACAACCTTCATTAGAATTTTACAATTTAATTTGATGAAATTTTCTTTTCGCTCTTAAATGATGTGACTTTGAGAGGTTTTAATGGATATTGCAGCTACCACGATTATGCATTTGCTACCTCCCGTGCTTTGCACGTTGTAAACATGCTCAATCCTTCTGCAACTTTCCGATTGTTGGAAAGCTTCTTTGAGGATCAGGTTAAGATTTTCCTTTTTCTAGTTTTTAAGTTATCTCTTTGTAACAATGCTAAATTTAATTTACTAGAGAAATCGAGAATAGCCATGACTATAAGAATATGGATATGGATTACACTACTATTTCAATATACACTGCAGCACAAACTGTCCTTCTTAGTAGTTTCTAAGCTATTTCTAGTGGGCTTGTTAATTTCAATTGGATTGACTTCAGAACTTGGAGGATAACTGGTAATAGATATGCTATTTTCTCTTTAGTTTGTTTGTGCTTTTTATCTTTGAAGCATTTTATGGCGACTGGGATTATTATCTTTGTGTCTTTAGCTATATATTCTGCATTGTGAGGCCTCTTTGATGGCTTTGAGGTTTGTAGTTCTTGCTCTAGTCAATCTTGATCTTCATGTTAAAGCCATAAAAGGTAGATCCAAGAAACAGTTGTGTGGCTGATGAGTGAATATTTGCATTGTTTTTCAAACAGAGATATAAAATTGTTCTAAGCTTAGCATTTAAAAGGATTGGACCCATATGATTTGAGTTAGCTGCTTTTACTTGCCTCTATTATTAGACATATATATTGATTTTGTCCATGGTATTGGGTACTTTAAACAGGATAGGTTTTATAATGACCAAACACGCAACATGTCAAGAGTTGCAGTTCTGAATGAAATTATAAAGTTTACAGCAGATTCAGTTGGCAACTCCTATTATTCTGCAATTCAATCAGGTTTCAATGACAGGAAAACTGATCTAAAAACAAGAGTTTCATTTAAGGTAAATCCCTTCCCCCATCTGGGAAAAAAATTGTTCTTTTTGTTTCTTTCCTGTTTTTCCTTAGATGAAAGGTTAGTAATGCAACTGAATGCCATGCTATGATGGTATAAAATTATTGTACAATTCATTGTTTTAGGTGGTGTCATCTGTGATCAATCTCTATTATTTCCATGGACTAACATACATGTAGCTTCATCGTTACTTCTGTGCAAAGCTTTCTGTAAGCCATTAACACTGTACTTTCTTGATATGCAGTATAGTGCCTCAAGGGGAGTTTATGGGACACCTTTTTTCTTCATAAATGGATTTTCGTTGCCCGACGCTGGCTCCCCAATAGATTACAAGGGATGGAAAAGTTTCATCGATCCATTGCTTGCTGAACAGGGCAAAAAGAGTGACTATGTTCCACACTTGTTCTAAATGAAGGATTTAGCTTTTCAGGACATACTCCAAGACTTGAAGTATTTGCTGGATGTAGCCAGTGTATGCAGTAAATAAGCACCGCACCTGTAATGTTAGATGTTCTGTTGTTCAGGTAGCCATCAAATTAAGATATGTATACTAAATCAATGGTTTCAAAGATATGTATACTAGATATATGGTTTCTGTTAATATCAAAATACAGAGTAACTTTGTATTATTACTTTTGTTACAATTAATTTAAATATTGACCCCTGCAATTCTTCAAATCACTTGCTGAAATGCTTTGATTTATATGATAATCCGGAGCCATTTAACAACCTAGATTGAGGAAGTCATACATACATATAAGATTCCTTATTCAAGAGATTTGCTGTTGTTGCTCATTGCATGAAAGTTACTATCAAGTTGGATTCAAATAAATTTATCCCTTATGAAGTTCATGGTTATGGATGATTCATTTGATTCAAGGCACTCTTCAAACTTTCCCTCTTACAAACTTCTAAAATCCAAATGGAAAATGAAGATCTTAATTATGATATGAATGATAGTTATTCTTTTTATGATGGCATGTTAAGAAATGATTTTCTTTGTTACATGAAAAGATGCATGCCACTATCACATTATTGTTGCCCAGTAATTTGAGAAGTACATCGTCCTTTTTTTTGTTTTGGGCACCATAAGTACATAATCCTTTGAAAGCTATGAATAATTTATTCTTATTTTTGTTCAATATGAATAATTTATTCGCTACTGATGCAGAGCAGGACTACATAATGATAGATTGCTAGTAGATTAGCAAAACTTTAAAGCCTGTGACTAATTTATTCCCAATATTGAGGTTTTTTATGTTTTTTAAATATAAAAGGCTAAACGCTCATTTTAGTCCCTCAATTATTTTTAATGGATAAATTGACCCCTCATTTTATTATTAATTAAGTATAATTTGACTCAGTTTTTTATTTTTGTTAATCAATTTAGCTATAATTCCACATAATTTAGTTATATTTGATTAATTGTACATTGACCTGGTGTTGAGGTGGAATTGACATGACACTAATGTGATTAAACTCCATTCAATTCGTGTCAATTTATGCAAAAATCAAAGTTTGAGGATTAAGTTATTCCAAATAAAAGAAAAGAGGTGAAATTATTCTCTTGAGATAATCGATGAGCTAAAATGGATAATAAGCCTATATAAAAATACGTTTAATTTAGATTTTAAGGGGAAAAAAGCATAATTAAAAAAATAGGGATCAAAATGTGCAAATAGGAAAAGTTACGGTTCAAGGGAAAAGAACCGGGTGAACCGGAGAAAGGGGAAGTCGGTTAGGGCAGTTTTAGTCTTAGAAGCGTGGAGATATATAAAGTAGCGAGAGACATCTTGAGAGAGCGGCTTTAGGGCGTAAAAGAAAGAAAAATAAGCCGTAGAAGAGGGCTCTCTCTTGGTGGAGCGTATCTTTACTACTCCTATACTCCATTCACCGTAAAAGGTTATCTCTCTCTCCCTCTTTCAGATCTAATCCTTCCTTCCCTTTGCTTCTCTTCGTCTTCACTCTCTCCTCTTATCTCTTCTTTTACTAATTTTTATTTTTACTCTTTTTTTTCTCTGCTTTTTGGGGATTTTTTTTGGGGTTGCCTTGACACTTTTGATGTATTGATTCCTTGGCGGAGAACAGATGGATCGTTACCAGAGAGTGGAGAAGCCGAAAGCAGAGACACCCATTGACGAAAATGAGATTCGGATTACCAGTCAAGGCAGGATGCGCAGTTATATCACTTATGCCATGACTCTGCTCCAGGTTTTTTTTCTCTTGTTTTAGACTTTCCTTTGGTTTAATTCCTGCATAGTTAGACCTTTATTTGAGTTTGGGCGTTTGATTATTTTGGGAAATATGTATCGACAATTTTATTTCTCAAGTGTTTCGTATGGCCTTAATCTGATTACTTAAAGCATTCTCGTGCAACTCTTTTCATTTATCTAATTTTGTCTGGTAGGAAAAAGGCTCGAATGAAATAGTGTTTAAGGCAATGGGAAGAGCCATCAACAAGACTGTTACTATAGTGGAGTTGATTAAGGTATTCTTTTATCGTTGTGGCTGTGCACTTGCCTTAGTGGATGGATTTTATTAGTAATTTTTTGTTTAGGGAGGCTGAAAGTGTGTTCTGTTTACCTCTAATGCAGAGAAGAATTGTTGGGCTACATCAGAATACACAAATTGGTTCTACAGACATAACAGATATGTGGGAGCCTTTGGAGGAAGGACTTCTTCCGTAAGAGCTGTTTGCACTATCCTGATAGATAGTTGTTGTTTCTCTGGCATTTTATCTGTTCTTTCTAGAGAATCTTAGTAACATTTGTTTAATCAATCACAGATTGGAGACCACAAGGCATGTGTCAATGATCACTATAACCCTTTCAAAGAAAGAACTGAATACATCCTCTGTTGGGTATGTTGCTTCACTTGTTTTTATTTTCTAGATGAAAATACATTGTGTCAGTACTATACTGTCCTTCGCATCGTGCCTTGATTGATAGTAGTGGATGTTGAATCATTGATTAAGCTCAACCTGGTGTTTATTTGTTAATTGACACTTGTAGATTCTAGTCCATGCTTGTTACTTCAATAAATATCCATCACTGATGTAAACTATTATTAGCATGGGTAAGGGTTATGCTCCATGATAAAGATGTCGTGCTGACATCAATTTTTAAAGGCCTTCAACTCATGAATTTGCATGCACATCCAGGTATCAGCCTCCATTACCAGCTGATCAGGTGAAGGCATCCACAGAATTTGATCATGAAGGAGGTATGGACACATTTCATTATCTGCTATGTCTTTCTTTGTGATGCCCTTTTATTTTCTTATGGATTTACTTTTGTTTGGCAGAGGGCTCACCTAATGGCCGTGGTAGGGGCCGTGGTGGTAGAGGAAGGAGAGGTATGCAAATTTTGAATATTGAGTTAACATGCTCTGAGTGACTGAAATGTTACCGTAGGTTATTTTGGTTACATTTTAAACAATATTTGGTTACATTCTTCTACAGGGAATGGTTTTGTCTCTGCTGAATATGAGGATGGGGGCTATGACCACAATCGTGGCTATGCTAGAGGTAGAGGTCGAGGAAGAGGACGTGGTTTCCGTGGCCGTGGACGTGGAGGATACAATGGACCACATGTTGATAGGCAGCAAGATGGAGGCTACTATGATGGCCCTCCTCAAGGTGGTCGTGGTGAGTTTTCCCCCTTTTATTTTTTTCCTTAATAAATATAGTGTTTGGTAATCTGTCTATAACCACCATTCACCAATAATGCATTTATAAACTTGGTGGCTTGTGAAGTGGTATGAATAGTGTATAGGATATTGTTTCTAATGAACCTGTCTGCTTGCTTTTTGAAGGTCGTGGTCGTGGCCGTGGCCGAGGACGTGGAAGGGGTCGTGGGTTTAGATCTAATGGGCCAATGGCAGCTGCATGAGACAATGGCAGTCCTCGAGCATTATGGAAACAATGGTGTCGGTCTGTTGGATGTGTGTCCAGCCCTATGTTTATGATTTTTTATGTCTGTCTTTTATGTTAGTATAATTTTTTTCCCTTTGGAGGCTTTCCATCATCACTATCAGTTTAGTTATAGAACGTGTTCCATTTATTTTTCTTGGATGTTCATTGCTAGCAGTTTTAACTTTAGGATGTGTTGATGGGTAGTTTTGGTAGACCTAGTATAGTTGAATTGGTGTTTTTAGTGCAGCTGCCTCACAGCACAGGAGGCAAACACTTTTTTTCTCCTTTGGGTCCTTTTTTCGTAGTCAAGGCTGATATGTTTTTAAACAATTGTAACTTATATTTGACAGAAAATTTCTTTTATTAGTATCTTGACTCTCTTTTTTTTTTTTTTTTTTTGGTGAAATCTTTACTCTCTTTATGTCATAATATTTGGCTAGACATGAAAGTTCTTCTAATCCTCGTTAACGTTCTTAAAACTAACCGGCGATGGTAGTATGTACTAATTTAGGTTTCTTTTGGTTTCAACGGCCATTTCCCATTGCTTATAAGCCATTTATTCCTTAATTTTCTTATTCCCGGTAAAAAGATTTTTAATCAATACGTTTTAATTAGAGGTCAATAGAAGAATTAATTGTTTCCCATTCCACAGATTCTTTTTTTTTTCTCTCTGATGAATGTTTTCCATTCCACAGATTACAAAAGCTCATAAAAAAGAGGTAAATAGAAGAATTGATTTTGTTTCCATTCCACAGATTCAAGTCTCTAAGAAATGAGAATGTACAAAAGTTTATATATATATATATACATATATATATATATATATATATATTTACAAGTTAACCTAGTTCAAATCAGATTGGTTCACTATGCAAGTAAAACTCTCCCAACAACAGTTTTCTCCATTCACAATACTCGAAACTGAGACCTTGCTTAAGAAGAACAAGTGGTAAATCACTTAATGGTGTACAAAAGCTCATTAAAACTATCATTACTTTGGCTAAAGTAATTTTTTTTATTAAATAATAATTTTCCATAATTAGATAGCATAATAAAATAATTTGTTAGTAATTTTTTGCTTAAGCTATCAACAGGGGCGATCTTGACATAGAGGATTGATGGGCCAAATTGAAAATAATCATCGTAGGGATGGCCAATTTGATATTTTCATTGTAAATATATCTAAATATGCATGGATAATAATAGAATTTTCAAAATGGGGGGTCAAGGCCCCAAGCATCAACGACAGTCCGCCCCTGTCTATCAATCTACCTATCTACCATATATATAAGTATAAATAATTTTTTCAAATATATTTCTAATTGCTATTATTAAAATATATTTTAATTATGTTATTATTAAAATATTATTAATTCCTAGTTATTAAAGGATTTGGATTTTAAACCATTATTAAAATATAAATAATTTTAAGATTTGGATTTTAAATCATTATATATTATTAAAATATAATTTTATTATAAAATTTCAATTTCTACCTTAATTCCTAACTATTCTAAGTCTAAAAGGATTTGGATTTTTTTTTATTACTAAATACCGCCCCATTTTACTAGCTACCACCCCCCCCAAAAAGACATATTTACCCTTTACTTCATTTTCTTCAAACTTCAAATTTTTCAATTCTCTCAAATTCTCTTAACCTTCAAAACTCAATCATTCAAATAAAACAACATCAAAACTCATGGAGTGACGGTTTTTTTTTTTTCAGATTGAAAGTATGTTCATTTAAAAAAAAAGGCGAAAATGGGATGAAAAACAGCTTTGGCATGGGTCGCAATCGCAGATCGTGACCCAGGCCATCGCTGGGTTGTGCGCCGGTCGCGACCTGCGCCATGGTCAGGTCGCGATCCGCGATCAGGCTTTTTTCATTCCATTTTCGGTTTTTTTTTCCTTTTTGTCCTTTAATAATTTTACTTGTAATTAATCTGTGCAATTAATATTTAGTAATACCTTGTAATTAATCTGTTTGGATCATATTCTTCTTCTATATATATAAATAAAAGTCTCAACTTTTAAAAATTACCCGGTTTTCTTAATCTTTTATTACAAAGTTTTTCGATTTTTTTTTCATGTACCCATCCCATAATTAATTAAGCCATAGTAACTGTAGGCTTGGAGGTTTGAAGGCTGAGAAACTTTGAGAGAATTGAAAAGTTTGAAATTTGAAAGAAAATAAAACAAATGGCAAAATAGTCCAAAAAAGACGGTGACTAGTAAAAAGGGAATTTCTTTTTTCTTTAAAAAAAAAATTTGGATTTTAACTTGAAGTAAAAGAAAGTATCAAAGGAATCTAAAAAGTGACGGAGGAGTGTTAGTCTGCAACCGGTGGTAGTTCGAAACCAAAGAAAAGAATTCAGAGGCACAGCAGGTCGCAAACCCTAGAGCAAGAGCTTCTGCATCGCATTTACCAAATTCTTGATCGACGCTCGCTCTGAGCTTTGGCGAAGATGACTCAAGATGTGGAGATGAAAGATCACCAAACTCCTTCCCATTCCGTTTCCTCAGCCGTCCCCTCTACTTTGCAGCGTAACCGTCTTTCCCAATTGCTGGGCTTCCTTTTCTCCTTTTTTTTCACTTTATCATCATTCTTTTTGATCATTTCTCTTTGTAATTACAGATTTGAAGGAGATTGCTTCGCTCATCGAGACTGGTTCCTATACTAAGGAGGTTCGCCGTATACTCCGTGCCATTCGCCTGACATTCGGGCTGAGGCGGAAGCTCACGGCGTCTGTGCTCTCTTCATTCCTCGATTTCGCTCTGCAGCCTGGCTCTGAGCCTCATGCCAGATTGTCCTCTTTTCTTCCTAAGGTGCTGTTCTCAACTATTTTATTCGTCTTTCAGCTTGCTGTATAGCTTTTGCCTGGGCAGTTGATAGACAATTCAGAATCATACAATTAAAGATTTCTAGTCAATGATTTTTTCTTAACTAAGTATTTAAGTGGTTTAGTTAGCTCATTGGTAGGCTTTATAATTTGAATTATTCAAATACGTGAATTCTTTAGCTATTGTAGATTGGCCATCTACACTTCATGATGTTTCACTATTTTTTGTTATTGATATTATATCCTACATAGATATGGAGAAGTTCATTTCCTTAAATAAAGGAAATATTCAAATGGGGCTCCACAATGATTCTATTGGATTTGGCCTTTCAAATGATAATATCTATATGTAGGTTTATGATTGCTCTGTGTTTCTATTTTGGGCTCATTGCATAAGTTTGAAAGTTCAGATTTCAAATAGCCAGTAGCTTGTTTTCATGATGGTATTGATCTTTTCAATGTCAATTGTGGCATGTCTGCATTGACAAGCTAAGCTATGTTAGTCTTTGGAAATTCCTATTCCTGATGTTGCATCTCTATTAAATCTGATTATAGGAAGATGAACATGACATGGAAGTTGATACTGCAACATCAGCTGTTCAGGCCCCAGCAAAACACTTGTTGCCAGAACTCGAGATGTATAGCTATTTGCTTGTTCTCCTTTTCCTCATTGATCAGAAGAAATACAATGAGGTCAGATATGTTTCTACTAATTTGTATTATCTTTTGCCATTATGGGTCAAATCCACTTGGTTAACTGCGGTGGTTTTTCTACTCTGTTTGCTATCAGGCTAAAGCTTGTGCCTCAGCAAGTATTATTAGGCTCAAGAGCCTAAATAGAAGAACACTTGATGTTATAGCATCAAGACTTTACTTCTATTACTCATACAGCTATGAGCTCACTGGTGATCTTGCCGAAATTCGGGGGTAAGATATTTATAGCCAGTTGTCTCCTCTATGGTTCATGGCTCCCACTCCGTGCGTTTGGTTACATGTGTACCAAGTAATGAGAGTCTCGTTTTATGTATCTCATATGTGTACTTTTACTTGCAGCAATCTACTTGCTTTGCATCGTATTGCTACACTACACCATGATGAGCTTGGTCAGGTTTGTTTTCAATCAATTAGAGGTTGTTTCTTGGTAAGAGATATGGGAATTAATGTGTAATTCACTGTCATAATACAGGAAACACTTCTAAACTTGTTGTTGCGGAATTACCTCCATTACAACCTCTATGATCAGGCAGAGAAGTTGAGGTCTAAGGCACCACGATTTGAAGCACACTCAAATCAGCAGGTATGCGAGTTATTTTCTTTCACTTTTCACTTTGACTTATCTATATTGGGAAAAGAGGAAAATAAAAGAACATGTATTTTGGATTTTATGTTGCTCTGTTCTTGTTTAAATGATCTGTCATGGTAAATCTTTCAAGTCTTCATGTGTTTATTATTGGCAATATGGATCTCATCACCTTTATCGTCTTCCCTTCTCATGAGTTATTAATCTCTAGCTTGAAAATCAACATAGTTTACCTTTAGTGTTTATTTGGATAACTGAGGTACTGCTACATGCTCTCTTGTTTTAAAAGTTTTGATTGAACGTATTGTGATTTATTTTGTTTGCTAAGGTCCAACCTTCAGTATTCGTTAAATGCTGTTCACTTAAAGACGTAAATGACACACCTGCTTGTTCAAGGGCTATCTGCTAATAAATCATTGTTTTGCAGTTTTGCCGATATCTCTTCTACCTAGGGCAGATTAGAACAATTCAGTTAGAGTACACCGATGCAAAAGAGAGTCTCCTACAGGCTGCTCGTAAAGCCCCTGTTGCAGCTCGGGGCTTCAGAATTCAGTGTAACAAGTGGGCTATATTAGTCCGTTTGCTGTTGGGGGAAATACCCGAGAGAACAATCTTTATGCAGAAAGGAATGGAGAAGGCTTTGAGACCATACTTTGAGCTGACGAATGTAAGTTTGATTTGTTGATAATGATTATTCAGTTAAGGAGAAACAATTTATATAACAAATGGTTGACTTTTTCGTTTTGATTACTTCAGCTTAAATAGACAATGGTGCTGCCTATATAATTCTGATTTTGAAAGAAAATGTAATTTCTTGGCTAAACTTTTCAGGCCGTACGAATTGGTGACTTGGAGCTCTTTAGGACTGTTGCAGAGAAATTTGCTAGCACTTTCAGTGCTGACAAGACGCACAATCTCATAGTTCGTCTACGACATAATGTCATTCGGACTGGATTGCGCAACATCAGTATCTCTTATTCACGCATTTCACTCGCGGATGTTGCTGAGAAGTTGAGGTTGAACTCTGAAACTCCAGTCGCAGATGCTGAAAGCATTGTAGCCAAGGCTATCCGTGATGGTGCGATAGATGCTACATTGGATCACGCAAATGGTTGGATGGTATCCAAAGAGACGGGTGACATTTATTCTACCAATGAGCCTCAAATAGCCTTCCACTCTAGGATTGCTTTCTGCCTCAACATGCACAATGATGCAGTTCGAGCCTTACGATATCCACCAAACACACACAAGGAAAAAGAAAGTGCAGAAAAAAGAAGAGAGAGGCAGCAGCAAGAGCAGGAACTTGCAAAGCATATTGCAGAGGAAGATGATGATGACTTTTAAGGATTGTTTGTGCTATTGTGATTTTGAGCTGAAACATGTTTCTCGACATTTTCTATTATTTCTCTTTTGGGAAGCTAGCTCATATTCTATATTGCTTTCTAATTTTATGAATAGTAATCATTTTCACTTGAATGATCATTTCACTCTCTGTTGTTAATAATTCAAAATTTTAGTGCCTGCTGCGGTGCGGGCCGGTAGGTCCATTGTTGCAAGATAATTGGGCTAGGTGGTCTTTGTTGGGCTGGTTTTACAATTGTTTGCGTCAGGAAATTCAACATCATATGTCCTCCGCTTCCATGGAATGTCCTGTGGCTCTTTGCATGCAACTGAGATTTTCCTTATTATATGATCATTAATTTTTTAGAGTAGTCCAAGGAAGAAAAAGGAAAAATCCTTTGCCGAGGTGAACATTGATTCTCATGCTTATTGTTCACGGATTTATATGGTGCTCTTTTCCTGTTCTAATGATTCTTTTTTTTTGAACCAATTGTTTGCTTGATTTTCAATTTTTGATCAAGTATAGGTGGTCCTGATTTATAACAAGGGGGATTTTATAATTTATACTTCGAATTTCCAAAAACTATAAAATACTTTAAAATAAAAGTAGTGTTTGAAACTGTGACTTCGGAATATAGAAGTAGAATTATTATGTACATTAAAAATATTTGACTCCACAAATAAAAAGCAAATGAAGAAATATTAGACATTAATACCGAGATGTACCAGATGGTACTTCACTTTAATTTCATCATTAACAGCACGGTATTACCGCCCTGTTATAAGCTGTCATGTGCTTGCTATAAATGCAATCATTCAGGCTCCCTTCGCTATTCTTATTTGCTACTCTGATCATATTCATATTACATTATTACTAGTATTTATTTAATCATATCAACCTTTTTTTTTTCTATCAAAGTCTTCGTAAAAATAATACTAAAATATTAGCAATTTGCCTTTGAATACGGTGATAAAGTCTTGCGGAAGTAATAGAATTTTTGCCTTCAAACTAGAATTTGGGACAAATGAACAAGTCTCACCAAAACCAGATTCATTTCTAGGCTTCTAGACCTAGGCGTTTTGCTTGACGGTGCTATCATCACATGGCAAAGTTTAATTAATACTTAAGATAAATGCCCATACAGTTTTCTGTTTGCAGTTGAAATTCATATATGCTTCAACTTTGCCAGTTGCCTCTATCATGAAATCATGATTTTGCCTACTCTAGCACTAGGTAATTACTAGTAGTATATAATATAAAGTAAATTTCTATGTTCTTGTAAACCTCATTTCATGTTTTTTATGGATAAACTTTGAAGATAAACTATATATAATTGGAGGTTAATTTGGGGTTACAATCATTCACAGGAGTTAAATTTTGATTAAACAAATCACAACCCATCTAATGTCAAGACGAAACATGTGCAAAGACCTAAAAAAATGAGTTATTAATAATGCAACTGTTTTTCATATATATGGGTCAAAGGAAATGCCCATGTGAAGTTGTGTATATGCTGTGATCTAATAGAAATATTCTATCACTAGAAAACTAGTTGTAAGTGTCGTTTATATCTTCAAATAGCAACAAAGACAATCCCAATTTTTTTTAAACAACAACAATTTGGCTTTGATAGTTTTTGATCCATTCACGGCTCTTATGTTGGGAGATATAGCCATGTGGGTGTGGGTGTGGAAGATGGAGAGTGAGAGAGAGAACGTGGGAATAATTGAATGAGGCTCAGAAATCTTGAGTCTTTGCAGGGATAATTCAATTTTTTTTTTTATAATTTTGCCATGAAAATTAAAAATTGGGTTCTTATTTCTTCTCTAGTTGCAGAGATCACATGTGAGGTTGTTCCACAGGAGAGTTAGGTCACCCTTATTTAAAGAACCCAATTCTTCTGCTTGTAAATGCCAATAAATGTAAATATACTTTGCATTAATTTCCCACTTCTACTTCACTGCAAACAATCCCTCCATTCAATCCTCATCCTCTCTTTGTTCTCTACCATTTTGTTGTCCTTTAAGCTTCCAAGAAATGGCAAAACTCATTTCTGCATTAACAATCTTTCTGGGTTTCTGCTTTCTTGCTACCAGCGTCAATGCCTTTGCCCCTACTGGCTGGACTAAAGCTCATGCCACATTTTATGGAGGCAGCGATGCCTCAGGAACAATGGGTTAGTAACCATTAACCATTAAACCATTCCCAATTTTTTCTTTGTTTTTGAATTTCAGTTTTCGATTTGGCATTTAGTTAACAAATGGAAGTTTTTTAATTTACAGGGGGAGCTTGTGGATATGGGAACTTGTATTCAACTGGGTATGGAACAAGGACTGCTGCTTTGAGTACAGCCTTGTTCAATGATGGAGCTTCATGTGGACAATGCTATAAAATCATCTGTGATTATAACACAGACCCCAGATGGTGCATCAAAGGGGCATCTGTCACAATTACTGCTACAAACTTTTGCCCTCCTAATTTTGCTCTTCCAAACAATAATGGAGGCTGGTGCAACCCTCCTCTTCAGCATTTTGACATGGCTCAGCCTGCCTGGGAAAAGATTGGTATCTACAGAGGAGGAATCGTTCCTGTTTTGTTCCAAAGGTAAGAATTTGTCACAAACATTTTCTGCACCCCTGATTTTTTTTTTAAATTCTTAATTTTGTTATGTGACTTATGTCTAATGATGTTTTTGGGGTTGAATATAGGGTTCCATGCAAGAAACATGGTGGAGTGAGATTCACCATCAATGGAAGAGACTATTTTGAGCTTGTTATGATTAGCAATGTGGGTGGGGCAGGTTCAATTCAATCTGTCTCAATCAAAGGGTCAAAAACAGGATGGATGGCAATGTCAAGGAACTGGGGAGCTAATTGGCAATCCAATGCCTATCTCAATGGCCAATCTTTGTCCTTCAAGGTCACCACTACTGATGGAGCCACTCGAGTTTTTAATGATGTTGTGCCTTCAAACTGGGGATTTGGCCAGACTTTCACTACCAAAGTTCAATTCTAAGTTAAGAGCTTTAGAGTTCAGGATTTTGGGTTTAGTTTCCGGCAGAGGCGTGCTTATTATTTTACAAAAAGCTGCCCGCCACACATTTCTTCTTGGGATCCATCTTTATAAGATGGGGATTAAGAGTTACAATATTGGCTACTTCCTTTTGTATGAGAAGTGAATCCTTGAACTCAAGGCTGCTACACTGCTTTCTTGTTTTTGATACAAGAAATTTGGACGATGTTTTATATGTGTTTTTATATATGTATCAATTACTTTAAATTAAAGATCATATTAATTATTGTCATTTGTCAATAATAAGGAGTGCAATTGAAAATAGAATTGCAGCTTCAGCATATGTAAATTTTGTTTTTCACAAATTGATATGCTATAGTTTTTATTTACCAGTTTTCATTGAAACATGTAATAAATATTTAATCAACCGACAAACATTTTGTCATTTACCCAACAAAGGTTAAATTCTGTTGTGTCGTGAAGATGGAGCTTTGTTGTTTGGATGCAGACACATATATATAGCAGTTTGCAGGAGTGAGAAGACTCACCGCCTTTGCCAGTTTTGCCGATTGAATTTTTTTTTCTTTTAAATGGGGAATAATGAAAACAACTGGTAAAGAGACAGAGACAGCTTTTGGCATTGTTAACCTGCCATGAATTTCCTAAATAAACTATAGTATATATTTTGATCCACTGAATCTTTTTTTCAACAGTAGATCAAAGCCTCAAGGTCTATCTGTTCAACTGTAATTTCCAAAGCCCTGCTATATTGACCCAAATACAAAAACAGAGTTATAATTCATAAACTCTGCAAATATTGAAGCATAAGCCTGGCCAGTTTCTAAAGCCTGATCAGGCCCAAACCCTGAACTCTGAACTCTGAACTGCTCCATTATCTGGCATCCATGAAAATATATAAGGGACCAGTACTGCATTAAATTTGATCAATACTTTAAATTAATAACTTCTAAGTTGCTTGAAAGGGATCAGTTTAATTAAAATCTGGGTAGTTTCTGTTATTTACTAGCTAGGCTTTGATAATGACATTTAAACAGATTTTAAGGCTTGAAGGTGTAGATTAGAGAGTGTAGACTTTTCTGAGTATTGACCAAGTTTGCTTCAAAACAAGGAATTCATTATTTTGTTCAACTCCATTCACCAAACATTTCCTTTTCCTTCAGCCCTCGTAGGGTCAACACGGTTCCCTAACAAAATGCTTTGCTTTAGTCCTAATCAGGTCTCATTAAAGAAACTAGCTATTGGTTCTGGTAGCTCTTTAATCCGGGGTCCATCCACATCTTTTTGGCATACATGGCTCGTGAAATTCTCTTATATTATGCTTTTCTAACTTCTATCTCATTATTTTAGATTTTACTCTGCCAATGAAAGACTAGTGTTTCATTTTCCATGATTCAACTTTTTGGTAACGAATCATGCATATGACTACGTAACGATTTGCTATAAATTATATGGAGAATCATTTAGGTCAACATGCACAAATCAATCAATTACTCAATTTTTTTTCCTTTTTTTTTTTTACTCATTCGGTATTCAGAGGTTTGCTCTGACTAATCCGGACTGACTCGCGTCACGCACTTGGTTTTGATGGATGTGTCTACCAACGGGCAGTTATGTATACAAGGTCTCGAACCTGAGACATGCTTAAATTAGAACAAGCCACTTATCGCTTTCTTTTTTTAATTAAGGCAAATCACAATCAAAATTTGATAATGCTTGTCGCTTTATGGGAGTATGCTTCAGTTCTACTCCACTAATTAACAAGTGTTATTGATCACCAAATATGCTAACAACTACTAGCGGTATTAACAACTCCAATTTATAGTCTCTTTTTCCTCTTGCTATAAGTATCACACTCTCCTTCCCTATCTAATATCACATAGCTTAAGAAACTAGTTAATCAACAAAGTAACGTTGAAAACCCTTTTTCAAATTCTTAATTTTGCAACTATGGCAGCCGTAGTAGCAGTTGCTTTTGCCTTCCTGATCATGTTCCAAATTTCATCGTCTCCTGTAAGAGCACTGAGCTCAAACTACTACCACAACACGTGCCCTGAGCTCGACGACATTGTTACCAACGTTGTCAAGAAAGCGATTTCGAATGACAGAACTGTTCCTGCTGCGCTTCTTCGAATGCACTTCCATGATTGCTTTATCAGAGTAATATATATATAATATTTTTCTTCTTTTAGTAATATAAATGTTTTTATTCTGTTAAAAATGTAGACTGCTGACCCAATATTGTTACTAAATTTGAAGGGCTGTGATGCTTCTGTTTTGTTGGACTCAACGAAAAATAACAAGGCAGAGAAAGATGGACCTCCTAACATTTCATTGCATGCATTTTATGTCATTGACCATGCAAAGAAAGCGGTGGAAGCTGCTTGCCCCGCCGTCGTTTCTTGTGCTGATATTTTGGCCCTCGCTGCCAGGGATGCAGTTGCTCTGGTACTAATTAGTAACATTTTTGACACGTTAATTAAACTTCCACTAATTCTGTAATGGATTCTGAATTTCTAATCCAAGTGATTTTATTTATTTTTTTTTTACTTGTTAGTCTGGCGGTCCAAATTGGGAGGTGCCCAAAGGAAGGAAGGACGGAAGAGTTTCTTTGGCCACTGAGACAAGACAATTACCAGCTCCCACTTTTAACATATCCCAGTTACAACAAAACTTTGGCCAGAGAGGTCTTTCCATGGAAGATCTAGTTGCTCTCTCAGGTATATGAATTTTTCATGCAAATTGAAGATTTCAAAACCCATTGCTATTAGTAGTCTTTACGTTACTGACATTTTTTTTTATATATGTGAATTAGGCGGTCACACTCTGGGATTTTCCCACTGCTCTTCTTTCCAGAACAGAATCCACAGTTTCAATGCCACCCTCGACGTCGATCCAACCATGAATCCATCTTTCGCCGCCAGTTTAAGGAGCGTTTGTCCCGCACACAACAAGGTGAAAAATGCAGGGTCACCCTTGGATTCTTCCAACTTCTTATTTGACAATGCATACTTCAAGCTGCTACTTCAGGGGAAGAGTATCTTCTCTTCAGACCAAGCTTTACTCACTAACCCCAAAACCAAAGCTTTGGTCACTAAATTTGCAAGCTCCCAAGAGGCTTTTGAAAAAGCATTTGTGAAATCCATGATCAAGATGAGTAGCATCACCGGTGGGCAAGAAATCAGGCTAAACTGCAGAGTAATCAGGTGATTTTGAACCCAGTTTAGAAAACTACATCAAAGTTTAAAGCCAAAATTTATCTACCAGATTCTTTGTTTGAGAGTTATCATCAATTCAAAGTCAGAACAATAAAAAGTTCTACGTGAAAAAGTTGCATGAGTGATTTGCCTTCCGTTGAAGAGAACGGTATTTAATTTGTATTTGTACTTTAATTTGTTCTTTGTATTTGGAATTTCATGTAACATGTGTTTTTTAATGAAAATAAAAATTACTATTGTTCTGTTATGTTCTTTGATTTCCACATTTCTTACTTCTAATGTATAATAATAACTGGAAATTGACAATTGAAATAGACTTTTCAATAACAATTCAATTCAAAGACTATGGTGGTTAAAAGGAATCCATACTTGCATTTGAAATTTGTGAATCATGTGACTCAATTAAAACGAAAATTAATTGGTGCTCTGTTCTTTCTTGACTATATCATGTGTTTTCCTTCTTATTTCATGATGATGACTATATTCTCATTTCTTAGTGTGGAAATTGACATTGACATGGGCACTTCACGTACTTAGATTAAATAGTAAGTAGTGTATTAACTTTTAATAAATGAGTTGATGATCCGTCAATTTTGCTATATGGTTTTTATTAAATTGGGTGAATGAGTCATGCATTGATTCCCTTGTCCTTGTAAATGTCCAACAACTACTAATTGGCAATAACATTAAGATATTCATTATACAAAGACAAGTAAAAATCAATAGAAAAGAAAAAAAATAAAAAGAGCTATTAATTTCTAGAAAAATGCTTTTATTGGGTCGAATAAAAAGACTAAAAGAGTTCAATGCTCTTTAAGTTTTAAATTCAAATCATGTGAATAAAAAAAACAAAATGATAACTTTATCTTGTTTAGACTTTAGAGTGCAATATGACTAACTCTTGATTAGTAGGAATTCATTGTGGTCACAATATACTTGAGAAGTGAGGACTTGTAATTATTATTTTTTTTTAATATAGGGAAAAAGGTGAATTCTCAACATTGGGCTCAGAACATGGGCCGATCTAATCCTTACAATACAAATTGGGAAATGAAAATTGGACCCGGTAATATGAATTTTGGGCTTTTTGGGGCCCAACAAGAGTTGAAGTCTTCTGGACTGTACATTATTAAAAGAAAGGTCATTAACGGAACAAAACAAAACGAGGTTGAGTACTTGAGTTGAGTAAACTGAAAAACCTTGTCCTCTCTTCCCCGTTAGATTTCACTTTTCAGTTAAGAAATCAATGTCGGATGACATGGTCGACCGAACACAAGAACTGGAAGAAACAACTGTCCCAAAAAACGTACAGAACGAACAAGAAGGAGAGAAGCAACCAATACGAGAAATAGCAGATTTTGAAGATGAAGAGTTACATAAGCTTCTGGTTCCTGACACAAGCCAACTTCCTCTCACCCCTCCCTCTGCTGTTGAATTCAATTTTGTTTCTTACTTTGCTCCAGGTCCCTCCTTTTTGTTTTTGGGAAATTGATATTGAATCATATAATTTGTAGTATTATGAGCCCTAAATTTAATTTAAACTTTATAGATTTCATGAAGCCGGGAAACGATCAGTACATTTATCGCCACCCCAATGGGTAAAAGTTCCAATCTTTGTCCTTTTTTGGGGGTTTTAATAAAATTGGAAATAATGGACTGACTAACGAAATAATATGGTGAATTTGTAGATTGTGTGTCGTTGGCTTGGCTTCGACTCACTTGGCTTTTAAGGAAAAAGGAGGGATTACGGCCGTTGATTTTAATGTCGGCAAATCCGACCGCAGTGGTATGAAGGTTACCGGAAAGAGAAAGAAGGTATCCCCTTTAAGCTAGAAAAACATTTTTCTTTATTTTACAGTTGAAATCCCACTCGGGGTTTTAAAGAGGTTTATCCATGTGACATATCAATTTTTAGTTGTTTAAATTGTTAGAACGAATTAAGTAGAGTGCATTTTTTTTTTTTTATTATGATCCAATCCGATCATTTAGCTTAGGCAAAGTTGAATTGAAGTTTTATGTGTTGCTTTTACAGAATGCTCAACACTTTGAGGCCAATACAGCTTTGTGCAAGGTTTGCACCAGTGATGATTCATACATAATTAGGTCAGTATGATTCTTTTTGGCATTCTTTTTGTGAAGCTTTTCTCTGTTATTATTATTTTTTGCCCTTATTGACGTGAATAGCAGTTTTGGGCAGGTGTTGTGTTAAAGGCTCTCTTTTGGAAGTGAATGACAGATTAGTCAAACAGCCAGAGCTACTTAATTCATCTGTAAGAATAACTTAGATACCGCTACTTGAGTTCTCGATTTATATATGTTCACAAGAAATTATGGTGATTGAATGCTTGTAACAAGTTGGTATTTGTGTTATCTCAAGCATTCCTTTCCCTTTCTTATGATTCAGAATGCATAAGTTTGGATAAAAGACCATTAGTATTTTAGAGCATCGTATGACTTGTTATAGTGTAGTTAATGGCTGCTTGTTATGGTGAATTACAGACTTTGCAGTTTGTGGGAAAGTGCAAATTTCCTAAGACATATCATTCTGACCCAAATATAGATCCCCAGGGGCTACTTCTAGATTCTTCGAAAGTCATTGGGAGAAAGAAAATGAATTTCTTTAGAATACAAATAAACAAGTTTTAAACTTCATTTTGGCCTTTCTATTTGCATGATTCAGTTATAGGGGTCCTGGATTGAACGAATTTCACTTTAAGTTGAAAATCATGTCTATCAAAGAAGCCTTTGATGGAATTGTTCTTGTAGATCTTGCAAATCTAGAATCAATCAATGACGACTGAGTGAGGAGATTCAGTTAGTTGTCTGTTTTGGTAATCTGGTAATGCAGAAAGCTTGTCAGCTTCAAGCCATAGGTTTATCTTACTCTGTTTCAATCTTCATGACAAGCAAAACATCTTTTCTTTTGCTCAAAGTGAAGGATCTTGTGTGATTCTATTTCTTAGATTGTTTCAAGAGAGAATTTTAGACCCCCATTGAGTATAGATGTGATAGATTTACACGTTTAGGCTATTGTATCACCTATAAAGTGTAGCACTAAGTCACATTGTTCTCAATTCTACTGCATTTCTAGAATGTGTAAGTTATTAAAATTTGATTCTACATTGTTGGCTGCAGGCAGAGAGAGAAGGATACGTAGCGATTATTATGCCAAAGCCAGCAGACTGGGAAAAGGTCAAGGCTTCCTTAATGAGCCTTGAAGAATTCAAGAAATTGAGAGCACTTTCCTGAATTTTCAGTAGGACCGATCTTCTTTGCTGAATTTGCAGAAAACTGGGAATCAGAGAAGCCAACTCCCTCACTGAATTCATACAAATAAGAAATTCTGCTCGTCAGCAATTTGTCTGATGGGTTTGCCAGATTGATTTTAACACTATACAAGATTGATACTTGGCTGCTCTAACATTATTCAATCCTAGTGGGGGAGGGATAAGCTGTAACATTATTCCAATTTTGTATTTCTTCAAATAAAGTATTTCATGACATAATAAAGTTGCATTCAGTTTTGTCTAAACTAGTGTGGTTCTTTGTTCTTTCCCATTTTATGAGAAGCGAAAAAGATATGTAATTGTTAAACATGTGGGCCATTAGTTAGGCTTACCGAGAAACTTACATAATGGATACGAGTACAAGAAAATGAATGGGTGGGAATTGTGATGAGATAAGTATGAACTATGAATGATCTTTTCTGATTCAGTTAATAACTTCTTATAATTTTTAAATTCTAATTTGACTAGGCAAATCTTGTGTGTTAAATTTAAAATTAGAAGCCCACTGCAGCTGGCAAAAGTGAGTCTACCTTCCAGTTGTTACTAGATTTATTTATGAAATTTTCTACTTCTCAAATTAATGAAAAGATATTTACATTTACATACAGAAAGAATGACACAATAAGCCACGCAAAGTTGCAATTTGCAAACTTCTCTATGCAAAAATCATGCAAATTTGGGCTAAATGTTTATTTACAAAGACAAAGAATGAGACAACTCTTGACGCTGAAAGGAAATGAAAAAAGAATTGAATAATTAAATAAATATTAGCAGTAATTAACGAGTAACTGCTTAACTCAATAAATAGGGTAAAAAAGCTGAGCTGCTGAGGTGAACTGTAAAGCCGCGCGCGGATCAAATCTGTCAAATTGATGATTGCAACAAGTTTGCCAATTAAGATCACTGTCTCCACTAAAACTCTATAAGCAAGAAGAACAAGAATTTCTCTCCATTGAAAATGTACTCTCTTTATGGTTGCTGATCAATTATTTTTTCTATAACAAGCCTTCTCGATTTGTTAATTGTGTGGAAACAAAGTTTAGTATGTTCCTCAAGCTCTTTCAACTGTTCCAAGAAGCTAGAATCATGCATACACAATTCTTTCACCACCTCTTTCAATACTTCAATTTTCCCATTTCTAATGCACATACTAGCTATGGCTTTACGGTGCTCAATTTCATCATGCAGCCTCCATACCAATCTACTTATGGTATCGAAATCGTTAATCAAAATGTAAATTCCTTTGGCTGAGATATCAAGCTGATCACCAAGTCTTTCAAGCAAACTTGTCTTATCAAGCCCTTGCTGATCGCGAGACGACGACGACCTGAATCTTTTCTTCTTCTTCAAGCCAAAGAAACAGGCGGCTGCGAGTCCAGGTGCGGCTATGATTCCAATCATGCTGTGGAATGCAAGTACCACTAATGCAATTACAAGAGCAGAATGGGAAATTACTAGACAAACACTCCCAATTTTTTTGCAGAATTTTCTAGTTTTTGCTTTCCGTTTTACCTTTTCTCGTTTTGATGTTAATTTATGGAACAAATCGACGTTTGTCTCATGAATCTCCCGGAATTGCACTGGACTAATGATCGATAATGGGTTTTTAAGCAATGCAAATCCTGCCAGCTCTTTTAATATAACTCTGCAATGTTTCTCATTTGATGAGAAATCTTTCACCTTCTTGCTTAATTTGATAATCTTCCTAATTCTCTGATAATAGACTCGCGTCTGATGGATGCTTCCTAAGAGCAATTCGCATAAATTGCAAGCTTCTAATCCAGCTTCGAAATAGTCAAGAAGAAGGTGATCGAAATTCAAGTCCTCGATTTTGTCTAGTGTTTCTTGCCTTGGTTGAAGAAGGTATTCGGACAAGTTTATGCTGTAAGGAATCGAAGCTGATGAAGAAAGTCTATCTAAGCTTGTTTTTTCCAGCTGGCCGTGAAGAACTTGGCTCCACATTTCAACATACGATTTTGTTCTGAAAGCTTCCTTGTACTCTTCATTCACATTTGTCTTGCCGCTTAAGTTACTTCCGAGCTCCTTCGATCCGCCTGAGAAAAAACAAACAAAACCCAAAAACCCAGTCAGGTTTTCACATTCATGAAACCAAATCAGGGAAAGAAAACAGAACCCAGATTTTAGAATAATCAAACTAACCTGATTTTAGCTTTGTCTGAATCATCTTTCTCCCTCGAGACATGTTCTGGTTTTGGAACATATAAAGCTTTGTGTTTCAAGAGTTGTTTCATCAACAAAAATGATCAGATTATGATTTGATTGCTTAGGCAAGTATTTATATAGAGTTTGATGGCTTGAAGAGAAGGTTATTAAATTAACAAAAAAATAGGAAAAAGAAAGAAGAAGAAGTTAAGTTGGCAGTTAAGCGGGGCGCGCCTGATCAAATTAGCTTTTGTCCCACGATAGCGTCCATCGCACGGTTGTTTATATGTACACGTGTACAGTTTTGAGACAAAGCTTGGGTATTACAAAACAGTGAAGCAAATTAACGGAGGTTACGAATATTGAAGTTGCTCATACGCTATTAATTTGTCTAATTTTCTTTTTTAATTTCTCCCAAAAATAAATTCCTATAAATCCTAATCCTTTTTATTTCCCTTTTCTGGTAAAAGTATGCTCTAAAGTAGTACTCTAACCATATAAGTTACATAACGTGTCTCCAAAACTTTAATTTCAATATATGGAAGATGAGATATCTATCATTTACTAACATTCTTCAAGTCCAAGGTTTATAAATTTTAGCAAGAACAATTAAAAAAAAAAAACTATATATTCCTTTAGTTAGTTCCAACAAAACATGTTTGAATCTCTTTTCCCTTTTTAGATAAAAAGAAAAAGAAGATGATAATGATATATACTACTAATAAGTTTTACACATGCAATAATTCAGTGCCGAAAATTTCAAATTATTTTAAGCACGTGCACTAATTTGGATTAACTAATTAGACTTGGTCATGAATTAATATGATCACTGATCATTAATTAAAAAAAAAAAAACCCAACAAAAAAGGGATAATCACTAGAGAAATTCTTTGAATGTTTTTCCATTTCGTTTGAAGTATATATATGAAAATGTGCTGAAAGATGGGATCGATATAGATAAGATTATAAAGATAACTTTTAAGTCAATTAGTCATATGGTTCATGTTTCTTTTAGTGAGAATGTTTTAAATTCATCTTATAATTATATACTCTGAAAATCTATTTTACGGGAAAAAAGTAAAGGGTTTTTTGAACTTTCGGTTGATATATTAGGAGAGAAAAACTCATGAAATAAAGGAAACCATCTTCATTCTTTACACGTTAATTGATCAAAAATATTAGTAGAAGTGGATAACAGCTTAACATGATGCCACGGTGTTATTATAAGTGGATGAATATGAAGCAGAAGATATATACAAAAATTGTTAAGCTGAAAGAGATAAGAATTTAAATAATACGAAGTTAGCTGATGAACATTGCTGCTTTTTTATTTCCCTTTTGGGTTCTAATAAAATATCTCGTTTACTAGATTTTTCTTGTCCATAATTAATTAAGCTTGGGTTTTGAAGTAGTTGTTTCCCTCTATGCAACACTCTATAACTACGCGCAAACTTTGCCAAATTAATCAATGATTGGAGTTTGGAGCTGCTTATGAATATGATTTGCTTTCCAATTCCAAATTCAAATTATTAGCTCTCTCCTTATCAGCAAATTCTTGCTTCTACTTCTCTCTCATCCTAATCATCAGATACTTAATATATGGACAAAACGAAGATTTCTTTGATATAAAAAACGAGATTAGGAGTTTGCCACGTAGCTAAGTTTGGTTATATAATATGGACCAACCATGATGATTAAGCATAAATTATGAAAAATATACAAATATATTTGTATGAAGCTTATGTCATCATATTTGGTATAGTTACATCTGTGAAGATGAAAAAGCCTTCACTCGACTTATTTTATATTAGTCCCTTAAACGAATTAAACTACAAATTGGGGTTTAAAAATTGAGATTAGGAGTTGGCCACGTAATTAGTGAAGAGTGGTCAAATATGGGTAACATGATACGTGCATGTACCTATGAAGTTATGTTACATTTTTTTTTTTTAGTGTGTGTGTGTTTATTTATTATTAGACGATATTCGATATGGAAAAAGTCATTATAATTTGTCAAATTAGAAAGAGACCCCTAAACGTAAAATTCCACTAGATTAATTTGATACTATGTAAAGGAAGTTCGTATTCAAATTTGAGTTAATACTAAGGGCTTCTAACACAAAATTAGTTTATAAAACATTTTGTTTTAAGTAAATTACACAATACACCGTCAGTGGAGTTTACCAGACTACACAAGCGGGTCCTGAAGGGTGACATGTGTCCCTTAGGAACTAGATTGAAATATTTAAAACTTAATTACATGTGTCAACTCCACGACCCGCTTGTGAAGTCCAAAATTTACACCACCCGTGTATCGAATAATCACCCTTTGTTTTATAATAATCAACTTTAGAGTCTAATTGTCCTTTTCTTTTGTTTGAGGATCAAATCTTTGATAGAGTCCTTAATAATTGGTGGGGCATGCAATTAGGACCCTTTATGGAGGAAATTTGTTGTACATAGGCCAAAAAAACAAAATACGTATAAGGCTATGATACCTTGAACTTAAAGGTTATGTTCTCCCATAAATATAAATTATAACAAAAAAATGGGGAAAACGAAAATAAATCATGCTTGCAAGTTGCAGCAGGAGAAAATAAGTACTCTTTATGTGATGTTTCTTATGGCTTTGAGCCAATTAATTTGAGAAGGAAGGACTTGATTTATTATTTCAAGTGGGTTGCTTAATTTTGTAGCCTAGTAGTCCTTGATGGGCCCAATAGATGGAAAATGTGGAAATTGGTGGGCCTTTTTCTATATATCCCAAAAACTCCTTTTTTGGGTTATTAAATACTACTATATCCCAACTGGGTTACATTACAAATGTGAATTGCTAGAACTTGATCTTACTTACAAACAAGGAGAAAGATAGCTAAATTCTTCCAATACTTTAACGAGAAAATTAACAATTAACAGCTGGTGGTAAACTGGCGACAGAGGATCGAAACAGATTGGCAAAACTATAGGAAGAAGCAAGAAATTTAAGGGCAGTGGTCCTGAAATTAACTCTTTAAAGCTTGGACCTTCCAGCAATGTCGATTACAAATCTGTATCGAACATCATTTTTGGAAAGTCGATCAAGGGCTTCATTTATCTGATCAGGTTTAATTACTTCTATATCACATGTAATGTTGTGTTTGCCACACACATCCATCATTTCTTGTGTCTCTTTCATCCCCCCTGTCATGCTCCCCTTCACTGCTCTTTTCCCTGTAACACAAGGAAAGAGTTTAGTAATTAATTTTCAGATTCATATCTGCAACTCAAATTGTATATACGGAGAAGACAAATGGGAAATTAAATGTCGCACCAAATATTAATGGAAATGAAGGAAGGTCGATTGGCTTGTCTGGTGCTCCCACAACCACTAAAGTACCATTCACTTTAAGCAGTTCCAAGATTGGTCCGAGCGAGTGTTTAGCTGAAACTGTGTCCAAAATAACATCCAGCGTTCGCTTTCCTCTCTGTTTTTATTATAAGAAATTAAAATCAAACAAATTACGGGGAAATTAAAACTGAGATTTTATATAGGAAAACTCAAAACAAACCTGCATTTGTTCGGTGTTGGTGCTAACTATGAAATCATCTGCGCCCAAACGCTGTTTAGCTTCCTTTTCTTTTGATGGAGAAGTGCTTATCACGGTCACATGATGACCAAATGCCTTTGCCATTTTGACAGCGACATGACCGAGACCGCCTAAACCAACTATGCCCACTTTTTTGCCCGGTGACTCGAGCAGTTGGCTATCTTTCATGGGGCTGAAAACGGTGATCCCGGCACACAACAGTGGCGCTGCGGCGTCCATCGGCAGGTTATCCGGCACACGAACAACGTACCTTCAAAAACAAATTGAAATTATCCCAAATTATATATTCAGTAATAATTAAAGTTTTTATTTTGATAATTGAATGAAGTGAAGAGTCTGAGTTACTTACCGGTGATCGGCGACTAACATTTGGGAATAGCCGCCATAAGTAACGCTACCATCCCAAAAGATGCCATTGTAAGTGAACTGGATTTGGTCACAGTAGTTCTCTTGCGAGCTTTTACAGAACTCGCATTCCAAACAGGATGCTGCCAAGCAACCCACACCTACCCTGTCTCCCACTTTGAAATTCTTCACATTGTTTCCAATCTTGGTGATCACCCCAGTAATTTCATGCCTGCATAAGTAACATTAAACCCTTTAAAAACAGAACTATTCATGGTTGAATTACGGTTTTGTCGGTTTCTTTAATTAAAACAACTATTTGATTAATTATTTAGGTCAACTGTAGTCAGAAAGGAAACTACTTAAGATTTCAACAACCCTTTGGACTCATTTTGGAAATCTTGGCCTTACTATTCCTCTAGTACCGACTATGTTCTTTCGTGGAAGAAAGAAAAAACATTGTCTAAAGTTTCAAATTAGGAATATAAAATCAAAATTGGAAAAAGAATATATAATAGTATAACAACAACTATGCAAGTAGCATAATACACGTGATCTTTATTAATCATGTAGTATTTGTGTATTTCATCAAATATTGGCAAATGGCAAAGAGTAACTTCTGCTTCTTTAAGCAATTTACAGAGCCAAAAACAGAGAGGGGAGAAATGAATAATGGTTACCCGGGAACTACAGGATACATGGTGATACCCCAATCGTTCTTAACATGGTGGAGATCAGTATGGCAGATCCCACAATACATCACTTTAATGGTCACATCGTTCACGCCATTTTCCCTGTTTTTATATATGATCATCTCTTCCATTGTTAGTATAACAATAGTGGAATATTACTATACTATCTCAAAGCTGTAACTATAAAGTGAAAAATAATCAAGTGAAAGATATATATTTACCTTCTTTTGAAGGTGTAAGGGACGATCTTGCCTGAGGAATTATGAGCAGCCCACCCTGCTACCGTCTGAGTGTGGTTAGGTGTTTCCATAGCCATGGCGGAATATTGGAAGAGATTGAATGCAGGAAGCTATAATCAACAAAGCAAACTAGCAAAGTGATGAGCGAAGAAAAATAGAGACTTCTCTCAATGGTTTGGGGTTAGAATTGAGCATAAAATGGTGGGAGTGAAGTTGGCATTTATAGCGAGTGTCAGGAAGTTGATGGAAAATTTTCTTGAGACCATGACTTTTTCTTTATGATTCTATCCAGGTACGGACACAATTATGTTTGTTTAGTTTTTTTTTTGGTTAAAAGAATGAAGAGTTGCTTAACTTTAACAACCAAATATGATTGTTTTTTTCCACTATAACTAACATCAACATGGAAAAAAAAATTCATTTCCTTCCCTTTTGGTATGAACGGAGAAAGATGGGAAGAAATTCAAGTGCAATGAAAGTGTAACTTCCGGGAATACTAAGGGGACATAAATTTCTATTCTAGACCAATACAAAAAATGGGTGGTTGAGTGCTCTTGCTACTTCTCCACTTAACGCTGGCTATTAAGCCTTCAACTTCAAGTTCAAAGTTCAAAGAATCAAAGTCCTTTGGTTGAGTCAAATGACCTTTCTTTTCTTATTCAACAATGGAAAATGGGTCCCTTTGGTGAGTTTTTTTTGGCCATTTATGCAAACTATTCTAGTCATTTAATTTACTAAGGAGATGGAGATTTCTGTAAAGGGCCTCACTACCATATATTCTCAAACAAGATGGCTCGCTTTATTTGGGATTTATGCATTTTCCAAGTCATATATTGCTGTAAACTTTCCAAATTGGCAAATTTCCTAATCAAAGTCCATCTCTTACTCAGGACATATCATTTTCCTTGAATTAAAGCGTGATAACAAACATGTCCAACCGCACCACCAACACCAAGCAACAAAAAAATCCCTTGGTATGGCTCTCAATAAAATAGAAAAAGAGTCCTCAATTATTTACAAAAGTTGCTACATGGGCAACTGCCAATGGCAGCAATTGCCCTTGCCAATAAAAGTGGTTGCCATATTAAGTGGTTGAATAAGGGGGCCCTACATCCCATTTCCAATTTAGTATATTGTTTTTAATTCTGTGGGTCCTCCTTCAAAGTCCGAGGAAATAACCCACTGCCACAGGCCACAATCAATTGGGCATCAACCATGGTTTTGAAATTGGGCCTCTTGGCTTTGTTAGACTTCCGACTGAAGAATTGGGCTTCGGAGTCATTATACCCTTTAGCCCATGTTTGACCCATCTTGCGGAAACTCTTATCACCAAAAGTCCAAACCGTCCAAAAGCATCCAGGTAAATTCTTGGCTAAAAACAACACAAACCATTTTTTTTTTTCCAGAACCTTATTTTATTTTGAATAATTGGATTTTAATCTTAGTTCTTGGGCAGAGAAATCACATACTACTCATCAATCGAAATCACCATATTATATCAGGGATAATGATTTGATACAATATTGATAGTGTAAATTTTGGATTCCACAAGAGTTGACACATACCATTTTTTTTAATTACTTTTGTTTTTAAAATTCAAAACTATTTCCCTAAAGGACACATGTCAACCCTTAGACTCCGCATGTGTAATCTGCTAAACTCCACTAACGGTGTGTACCCCACATGTACAGTCTGATAAACTCCACTAATAGTGCATAATATAATTTTTCTTATATTAGAGCCATAAGTAAACATATATTTGCTTATGCTTTGAAGAAGTTTTCCATATAGATGATGGATTTGGGATTTGTATGTAAAGTTTATCATTATATATATATATACTAAATATTATTTGAAACACCTAGAGATATTATTAAAAGTTCCTTTTGAGAATCGATGAGGAAGCTCGGTTTGAACATTTTTTGTCCTTTTATGTATTTTCTCATTTGGTTAATTACTAAGAAGACCCTCAGTTAGTTTCTCACAATTTCCTTTTTCTCAAGCCCTTTTTTGTAATTGCTAGAGTTTTTAACCAATTGAATGTGAAAGCATTTATTGACCATCAAATCATGTATCATTTATTTATTAAGAAGACCCTCAATTAGTTTCTCACAATTCATTTGGGTCTTTTGTCACTTTGAAGACTCATTTGCCCGTTTTGTGTCCTCATTTTGTTCTTCCTAATCTTTTAAAAAATAAAAACGTCTCTCATCCTTCTCGAACTACAGTGATAGAAAGAATTTAATTAGATTTATGAGAAAGAAGATATTTTAAGAAGCAAAGGTTAATGTCCGAGAATAAGAAATGGATTACAAGCTACGATTTTATCAACAAAAAATTAATTTTACAGCTATAAAATTCAACCACCATTATTAATAAATTATATATATGTAGAAAATTGAGATCCATTTAAATGGCAAACTACTTCACAAATACACAAAATACTAATAAAATTTCAAATTTTAGAAATGAAATCCTTTCTATATTCAAACAATAATAACAAAATTTATAACAAAAAATGTCCGACGCGGCAGCGCCAACCGATCAACTTGTTTTTAATTAATTAAAGGGATGAATATTGGTTTTGAGTTGATAATAGAAATACGTATTTTCATTAAAACTACAAAGGCGTTGCAAATTCATTAGGATATATAGGTAATATCATTATTTGTGATTGTATTTCTCCATAAAAAATAGGCAATAAATATATTATGTATCTGGGTTAAATAAATGTTATAACAAAAGATATAATAGATTCTTTGTAAATCTTAATCCAAAATCTAAAGAATATACTTTTGTTATCTTATCATGATCCCATCTAAATACGTTATTTCCCTCTCATCGGCCAAGATCTATAAATTGCATCATATTTTCTTTGGTACATAATTGCATCATCGTTTGGTTGGAATGGGCGAATGGCTTATTCCATCCTACACTTAAATCATGTTTTCATACTTTTTTTTAGTTAAAATCATGTTTTCATACTTGGTTCTCGCATGAGCTCATTGTACATTCAAGACAAAAAGGAATATATTTGACATATAATAATTTCTATACATTTATCTCCTTTATGATGGAAGATGCAAAAATTCATGGTTGGTTGACACAATACTCCCTCTTTCAAATTTAATGTGAATCAAACTAGTAGATTTTCTTATTCACATTTTGGGTAGTTTTATTTTTTATTTAAATTAAAACACCCATATTAAAATGTGCTATGACATTTGACAAATTGCCATCGGAAAATGGAAACATACCTAAAAAAATTCAAAATATGATAACTCAATTCCATTTTAATGATATCTGGTATGGAAATTAAATTAAATTAACCTGAAATAGAGTTTATTTTTTCCCACAAATTCAAATTTACAATATTTTCATTATTAATTAATTAATATACTAATAATAGGCTTGAGATTAGGAGTAGAATAATTGATCATAGGAGAAGCAAATTAAAACGGTGCAGTAAGGTAGGTTGGATTGGAAAGAAAAAATGCCAATGGCAAGCCGAGGCCGAGCCCTAGAGGGTGTTAGGGTAAGGAGTTCTTTTGGTAAATTGAGTGCTCCCCTAAACCCAGACCCTGAATCTGGTCAAAGAAAAAAAACAAAAAACAAAAAAACCCAGACCCTGAAAACAAAGCCCAACATAAAAAACATTATATAAAAAAACTGAAAAAAAAAGAAACCAAAGCCAAAACTAAAACAAAAATACAAACATAGTAATAAATTAAAAAAGAAAAAAAAAGAAAGAAAAAAGAAAAGAGGAGAGAGAAACAGAAAGAGAAGCAAGCAAAGAAAGAAACCTAAAACAACACAACACAGACAGAGGTTCTTGGGTTTTCGGCGGTTCACTCGTGCGTTTCACGTGTTAGATCCGTCTTCCTCCTTCCATCAGATTCCTACATTCTCCCAAACAAACCCTAAAATGCTTTCTCCTCCTCCGTCATCGTTCTTACCCTTTATGAAGGTTAATTAAAGGAAAAAGATTGTTATCAAGCAAATTAAGAATATTCATGTGTTGTGTTTTAGACATCCATTATCAGTATTTTGACTATTTGTTTTAAGCTATATTTCGAAAACCCCTAATCTACTATTCAATGGCCATGACGGCGGATTCATCCTCCCCACGCGGTCTCAGCCCTCAGTTCCGCCGCACAAATTTGCCCTCACCATGGGCCCAAGTCGTTCGCGGTGAGTCTGGTGAGTCTGAATCAATCTCAGTTAATCATTCCCCTTCCTCGCCGCCGCCATCCACAGCATCACCGCCGGTCGCTTCCCTACCGGAGCAAACCATTTTTTCCGATTGCTCTCCTTCGAAAGCGGCTTCCTCCCACTCCTCCCCATCATCGTCCCCGCCTCCAGATAATTCCTGGGCCGCCGACGGTGGTTCTGATTCCAGTAACAACAATGCAGCTGCTCGTTCCAAGAAGCCGGCTTGGAACAAGCCTTCAAATGGCGTCGTTGAAGTCAGCCCCGTAATGGGAGCTGCGTCTTGGCCTGCTTTATCTGAATCTGCTAGGGCTTCCCCAAAATCATTAGCTGACTCTACTCCCAAGACTGTTCCTGACGGATCGCATTCTACTTCTCAGGTTTCTTTTATATAATTTTTTTTCTAGGTTGTTTAGTTATATTTATGTTCAGAATAAACTAGTAGAATATGAAAAGAAAAGAATCTCTCTACTTGTTAATTCATGTTATGCTACCAAACACAGAATGACTGCTTATTTTAGTTATTAATAAATAAATAAGAAAAGAGCTGACTGTATCTTTGTGGTAACAATAGGGTCCAGTAATACCCCAATCAACTCAGAAGCAAGGTACTAGTAATGCAAACCATAATTCAACACATAGCCGTACAATGTCAGGCCGGCAAAGGACATCTAAGCGTGGTGGAAATGGTGGGGGTGGAGGTAATGCCTCTGCCAGTGGGCCTCCACAAAGTGGTTTTTCGCATCAACATCCACCTCCACCACCGCCGCCTCCTCCATTTCCTGTATTACAATTGCCCCCGAATAGTTATCGCAACTTTATTCCAGCAATTCCGGACCCTTCTATGAGAGACCCCCAGTACAGGGGAAATAATTGGGAAGCCAGACCGGTCGGAGGGAATGAGCACCGGCATTCTCGAAGAGGCAACTATCGACCACGTGGAGATGGTGGCTATCATAGGCATGATCAGGACCGTGGAAGTCATGGCAGTACTAGGGATGGTCATATGCAGCATCAGAGACCTCCAAGGGTCTTTCAAAGGCCTCCTCCTCCTAGTGCTCATAATTTTGTTCCACCACAGCCTGTGGGACAATTTGTGAATCCCTTAGGATATCCTGGTATGTTCAAATCTTTCAGGGCTGGTTACTTTTTCTCTTGTGTCTGTGGAAGTAATGTTTCTATTCTATTCAGAGTTGATATATTTCCCTACAATGCCCATGGAGCCATTTAGGCCCATGCCTTTATTTCCCCCTGCTCTACCTCCTCAAATGGTGATGCCTGAACTTCCTCTGCCTGCTTTGTTATTACATCAGATAGATTATTATTTCAGGTAATGTCCCTTTGTCAACTAATTTTTCGTTACATTTTGTTTCCCAAGCAGGTTATGTATTGAGAATTTGCTAATAGTGAATTGCCTCGGCATTAATGTTTATTTTTGTGGTGCAGTGATCATAATTTGGTAAAAGATGAGTTTTTGAAGTCTAACATGGATGATCAGGGTTGGGTACCCATTTCCTTAATAGCAGGATTTCCTCGTGTAAGTTATTTTTATTTGATTAAGATGTATCTGGTCTTTTCATGCACTTTTTCAGTCTTAAACTGCAAGCTAAAAGGTTTTGCAAATGAGGGAACCATGATAAGATGGTTGGATTCAACAGTATTCTTTGCATTGACCAAGAAAAATCTAAGTTGCTATTTGGCCTTAATGCATTTAAGTTGTCTAAACCCTGTTGCATGCTTTAGTTGAAGTTTGATAGAGTCATAATCATGTTTCTCTTCTATGCTTGTAACTGAATGTCTAATGTGGTCAGTGGTCATTCAGTTTTCCTAATCCTTGCTTTGAGGTTTATATTTATTGATTGGACTTTAAGGCTATCATCCTCATTCCTTAGAAACCAGTCTCTTTTAATTTCATTCTTCTTGGTTCATGGACCAAGTCACCAAGAAGACTTTTTATTATGAGGAAGTATAAGGTAGTTCTTTGGCCATTTAGTCTGATGGAACTTCTTAATTAGTTCATATAGTTTGTCATAGGTTCTTGAGAGCTAACTTAATTTATCAGTACTATAGGAGTATGCTAATGGGTCACCAAAAAGGTCCAAGCTATATTGCTACACTTTTCTAAATGGTTACTGTTAGTTATGTGCAAAAGTTAACGAGTCCTTGTTATAGGGTATTTGCACAATTAATGTAATATGACGAGCTGGTTATAACTTAGAGAAGAGGGTTTCGAGTCAGGAAGATCAGGTAAAGCTTTACTGTAGGCATCCAGATGGGTATGGCTGTTTGGGGTGGAATTAATTCAGGACAAGTACATAATAATACTAATAACTTGAAAATAGATTATAGTCCTTTTGCCTTATTGTTTCAACTCTCTTTGAGCGACATGTAGGAAATTTATCTATGCTCAGTTGTAACATTTTCAACGTCCCTTTTTCCTTCTCCCATTAGTGGTTAAGTTTCATGTTTTGGAATATGACAGTATGAATTGTGAATCTACTCCTGATTATCCTCTCTTTGTTATTTATCAATGATCCCCCTTTGCTGTTTTGAGGATAATTGACATTAACTCTTTGTTTGGGCATTGGATAGTTATGAACTAGCTCTTGCTCTCTCCCTGAGCTCAACTTGCATTAATGTATGGTATATGGAGAGAGATTCTTGTGCTAATGATATGGAAACTAATTCCATACCAGCTTGAAGTCACTCGTGATAAATTCTACACCTGAGCTTCAGAAAATTGTCTAGTTAATGATGTTGGTTTCAGAGGATATTATATTGCTATGAGGGAAAGTAACATCTCATTTTGTCTATATCGGGGAAATTTTAATAAACTTCGTAATGATGGTTTTTTAATTTGTAGATTTCTTAGTCATGACGATGTGGAAAAAGTTTTCATAGTCCACTTTCTAGGCAGTCATGATGTGCCACATGTCCCCTATTGCACTTGACAGTGATTTCTCTGCATCAATACCCTTCTCAGCCTCATTTAACTTAATTATATTTCCCTATTAAGAACGTATTGTTTTGGTTCCTTAGTTTAGTGATATTGGCACTTGATTTTTATTATGCATTTTCCGTTTGGAATGTGGCAAAGACTTTCAGGTAGTCTTGTTTATTCCATTGTTTTGACTTCATCGTATCTCCTTATTCTTTTGGCAGCCTGCACAGCAGGTTGTTGCATGGATTTTACTGGGGCTTGTGGTTTACTGAATGTGAACTGATTTTAAATGGTTTTGGAAACCATCTATTTTGCTCCCTATCACCCACTAATGGTGGCAATCAGATGCTTTCTGTCTTCATGTGTAGTTTTTTTATTCTTAGTTTATTGACAAAAATGATAATTACTATTTGGTCCTCAATCCAAAGGGTTCTAAATCAATAAGTTGTCGACTGATTTAGTTTTGGTACTCATACTTCATGAAAGCTTGTAATGATCATATTCTGAGTAAGTATATCTCCTAGGGTTTTTTGATTGTCTGGTTTTCATACAACTAGTGGTTAATGTGTTTCATATATATATATTTGAACTATAACCAGTCTGATGCTTCAACTATAAAATTATCTTTTTCATTTTATAGTGTCTTGCATGGATCAAGTTTGTACAATGGTGTGATTATTTTGCAGGTTAAGAGTTTGACAAGCAACACCCAGCTGATATTGGATTCCTTGCGGAGTTCAACCGTTGTAGAAGTACAGGTATTTCCAGTGTAGCAATATTATAAACAAAAATTCATGACATACTAGATCTAAAATATCAGCTGTAAATTTAAAATCGTTATACAATCTAGTTGTATTTTAGACAGTGGCATAGAGTCTGAGGATCTAGTAATATCTTGCCAAACTGATTCTGTATTTAAGGTTGGCTTGACTGTCTTTGAAATATCTGCAGGATGACAAGGTGAGGAGGCGAAATGAGTGGATGAAATGGATCCCTTCTCGGGTTTCCACTGAATCAGGCTTAATATCCCCAGGTGGATCAAGTTCTAATATGCTGACGAGTTCTTTTCAGCAGATTACAATGAAGGAATCTAGTACCCAAAGTAAGGCCGACCAATCTCAACTTTCCAATGGGGAGGGGTTGGACCAAAACTGATCAATTTATGTCATCACAAAAGCACAATCCGGTCCGGTCAGAGGATGGTGTGCTTTATTTTTGATTTGTGAGGAGCGGCTGCTGCTTCAAAAGGGATGGGACACACCTTTTCTTTTGTTTTCGCCATCATCTTACTCGGTTTTGGCGGTGTTTGATGAGGCAATTAGTTTCAAACAATAAGAGGGATACATAAATTTTATCTTTGAAAGAATAGAGAAAGAGAAGAAAGTGAGATAAACAAAAAAAGTTAGGTTATTGACTGGGGAAGAATTATGACGCTCTTTGGTTGTATAGTTTTGGTACTCTCATGGACCAACTGTGTTATTTTTTGGTGAATTTCTGATTTCTCGGTAGCGTGATTATGGGTGACGCATTCCGAGGGAAATTGGGGAGATTGTCCTTAAATGTTCCATTAACCATATTTAGGCTCATTGGTAGTTTTTTCTTTCTGGTTCCTTCGTATTCCATTTTTTTTTTTTGTTCTTAACTCAATACTCATTTGCATTTTTTGTTCCCATAAGCGTGTTTTCTTAATTTTTCACCAGCAGTATTAACCATTTGTCCAAGGCCTCATTGATAAGCCTGATCATCAAATTAGCAGCTTCGGTTACTATATCGTATTCAAAATCTGATTTGAATGAAAGATGCTAAGTAATGTCATAATTTTAATTTTAAGGGTGATTATTTGATACATTGGTGTAAATTTTAAGGGTGATTATTTGATACATCGGTGTAAATTTTGGACTTCGCAAGTGGGTTGTGGAGTTCATATATATTCATTTTCTGAATTAATTAAATTTTAAATATTTCAATTTAGTCCCTAGGGGACACATGTCACCCTTCAAAATCATTTTGTGCAGTCTGCTAAGGTATATTATATATAAACCCTAATTTTAAACATGAAAGATTTTTAATTTTTAGTTTCTTACTATAACACGCCAGAAGCTAATAAATCTGATATGTAAGTAATCTTCAAAATAACATTTGTGGAAAACTTGTACATTTCTACATAATCTGAATATCTGAATATTCAATTACTCCACTATAACTCTCACAAAAACAAAACTCAGTCCATGGATCATTTCGGCTAAATAATCAATTCAGGATATAAGGTTTCCCACAAAACGCAATTCAGGATATAATGTTACAAAAACGTCAATTAAGGATATAACGTTACCTAATCCGATCAATTCAGGATAAAATCAAACGGTGCTCAGTGTTTGGTTAACACGCGCTGTTAACTGATTACATGGTGTCCAATCAGCTGACACGTGTATTTGTCGGAAAATTAAAGGAATATAAAAAATTAAAAATAAAAATAAATTAATAAAAAAATTAATTAATTAATTAATTAAAAATCCTAACATCCCTCATCTTCTTCACCCCCGTAACCTGCCATTGTTGAATACTTGAGATTAGAAGTCAGGCAACTAGCATTGTAATCATCAAATTGATGTCATTCTTACTTCCCATTTCACAGACTCAACCCAACCCAAGCAAACTATATTAGTATTAGACCTTTCTTCCACTAAACTACGGACCCCTCAACAGTACTGTCGATGTTAACAAATCAAAAGAAAGCCCATTCCTCTATTTTCAAAGTAACAAACCAGCAAAGAAAATGACATAACAAATGGAGCAGATCCAGAAAGAAAACAATAAGGAAAACCGACAAAAAGCAAGGATAATGTCCTGCCTTTCAATACTAAATCCCAACGATAAGCAAACCAGAATAACGAAGAGCAGAACTGCTGAGAAGATGAAGATGAAAGCGGAAAATAATTTTTCTTGATGTGATTTACAGTTGTGCCACAAAACCACTGGCAGTAGAATCATCAACGAACAAAACGCTTAAGTTAACAAAATTTTAATTCCATAATTTTCCCTAAAATTATAGTATTTCAATATAACTAAGAAACCAAAAATTAAAGAAAGAAAAAAAATTGAAGATTACACAGACGGAAAAACATAAAAATTTATACTTATAAAAAAAGCCACATCTTTTTTGGAGAGATTTAATTTTCATTTTTTGATTCAAAATTATTAAAATTAAAGAATATATATAAATGTACTCTGGAGTCTGGAACGGTAACCAGCATGGGTCGCCAAGCTCTCTCAAAGAATCGGAGCCCCGACTTGAAAACCCATCACCGGAACTCACGGAATTCGATAATAAATCTACCGTTTCTTCTGCACAACTTTTATTGTTGTTGAATCTACCCATCACCGGCTGCGAAGCCACGAAGAGTTCCTTTAATTTTCTTCTGCTCTTTTTTCCGTTGGAGTTTTTCTGGTTTTCGGCTGTTGAGGTTACAGAAGGGACCGTTGGAGGTGGCGACGGTGAAGATAAGGGAGAAGAAAAGAAACTGAAAAAAGGTAGTTTTTTTTTTAAAAATTTGTATTTATATCAATATTCCACCTGGCTAAAACAAATTCCACGTAACTTTTTTTCTCATCACACGCGACTTCACAGCGCGTGTTCACCAAACACTAAGCATCGTTTGATTTTATCCTGAATAGATCAAATTAGGTAACGTTATATCCTTAATTGACGTTTTTGTAACGTTATATCCTGAATTGTGTTTTGCGCGAAACCTTATATCCTGAATTGATTATTTAGCCGATCATTTCTCTTAGTTTGCTGGTGCGTCTGGGTGGGGTTTTGGTTTGGGGCTAGACCTAGCAACGAAGGATTTAAGGTATGGTTGTCTTGTGGTTGAAAAAGAGAAAACGTGTGAGCAGTCATTACCGAAAACTGATTAGATATAGTCTGTCAAAGTAGCTTTGAAAGGGTAGACAGTAAAGTAAAGTAAAGAGCATTGGGAATTGATGAAGATGATTACTACTTCAGACCTGAGCTGACAACTGTAATGTGTCAACCATCAATTTGACAAGACTCCTCTCAACTTTCTTCACTCTTCTTGGTTGGTTTATAAACATAAACCAGAGCTCAGAAGAAGCAGGCAGGGATATATCATTTCATCTTAGTTATAAACCCAATTGAGACCCAGGGTTTTTTCATTTCCTATCTTGTTACTTGGAATATATTGGTTAAATAAATTCCCTTTTGTATGTACTAATAAATTGTACCCCATATATATACATTTAGTACAACTATTGTTATGTCTACTAATATATGTTACTGTATAAGTTAATAATGACAAGTTTTTTGCTGTTTTCACTTTGAGTAATGACTATGAAGAAGAGGAACGACTAAAAATGACAGAAAAAACGAAAAAGTACCCGCTTGTTTCAACAGTTTTAATCTCTAAATGGCGACAAATAACAGTAGCTTTCCTGTCCTCTTATGGCAATATATAACATGAATGAATGATGGCCAAGGTGGTGGCCTAGTGGGTGGCTGAGAGTGACTCATAATGCTTACTACTACTATATATGAGCTGACGAATTGAGTACCATTTTAGATTAAAATTAACCATCCAGCATTAAAATACTTAAGTTAATTATCTCGTTAATCACTCTGATTTTGATAGTTAGAGTAGTTGTTTTTAAACCATGGTTCCTCCTGAACTAAACAGGGCTAGCTGCTTGGCTTGGCCACTTGGGGAGCTTTTTAGTGTAATGGTTTCACACTTGACATTGTAATTAAAGTAGCTAGGTAGGTGGCTGCAGATTTGTGGTGCCAAGTTTAAAAGTTGTAATTGGGAATCTCTTTGAGTGCCAACTTGCAGCAGTTGTCCACAGGAGGCTCATCAGACGACCGCCGAAGAATTGACAGCCCTCCGGGTAATACTCAATTCATTAGTTTTGTACATGTTTTTATCATTCTGGTTGAAAGTTGTAATAGACTTAACCAACTTTTTTATCTCTCTCTCGGTGTCTTTTGTTTCAAGGAGAATAAAGGCAACCCCAACATCGATTCTTTCTAAAGTACCCATTTTTCCTACTAAACCTTAGGAAATGTACCCGTCTACCCGAGACAGGTAGCAATCTTTTTATGGAAAAACTTTAATGAAAAAACAAGTTGTTTAGTTAGTGCTTGAAAAAAGAAAGAAATAAAAAAAATATATATACCCATATGCATATGGGTATAGCAACTAGCAATTATTTGTGGTCACACAAATATGGATACCAAACTTTTTAGTTTTATACCCCAAAACTTATACATTTTTGACACAGACAAAGGGATAGGAAAGAGGCAAAAAAGAAAGGAATAGATTAATACCCAAAGATACTAACTCATCTGTGATCTGTCATATCAAATCAAAAGTTTTTTTGCTCGATATGTATAATGTCTCTCAAATTTATATCATCACTTAAGGCTAGAACAGCACCAATAATGGTAGGATTTTCAGGGAAAAAAAAGGGGAATATTGATATATTTGTGTGGTGAATGTTAAAGGGTCAAAAGTTCACGTGGTCCTTTTTTTTGGAAGTTAAGGGCTTAAGACCTTGAGAAGAACAAAACATGCATTATTAAGAACCCAACAAGCCAAAGCCAAAGCCAAAGCCAAAGCCAAAGAGTTCTCGTTTCAGTTGGACTTATCTCTCCCTCCATTATTCCTCTCTGTTAGGAAGACTGGACTGCAGATATCAATTTCGAAAGTTCTGCAAATTTTAGGCCCCTCACTTGCAAGTGGGAAAGTTGATGACTCATCAACCTCCTTCCTCAATGCTCACAATCACAGTCCTCTAGATGCTACTACCCTTTGGGTTTTGATCCCTTTTTTCTTTCTTTTTACTTCATTTCTTCTTCTTTTTTGGGTTGCCTACACTGTGCACAAGCGTGGCCTACATTCTAAAACTGTACTTTGCATACATTACAATACAAATTATAAATTTTTTTTGTTTTTTCTTTTGGCCACTACACTACTAGTTACACCTAAAAGAAGATTGTACTTATATATTGTTATTAATCTAATAATCCAAGTTTAATACACTACTTATATATTTGTAACCTGTAGTATACGTTACTCTTTAGTCTTTACAAGGATTAATAGTACAATTAATCTTTAATTTAATAGTACTATAATTAACTTTTTTTATTTTGAAAAATTGAAAAATATATACTTTGCAGTAGTACTAGTACATTTATGCATCATACCACAAACTACTAGGAAGTGACAGCTCTTTCATTCTGATTTCTCATTTCCTTCATTCTCTCTCTTCTTCCCCCCTCTCTCTTTGTGGGTTAATCATGTGGGAATCACCAGGTAGAAACAACAATAATAGCAGCAGCAGCAGCAGCAGAAGTAGCTCAATACTAGCTTATAGTGGTTCTTCACCTTCAAAATCCTCCTCCACCTCTTCTTCTTCTTCCTCCCCTGTACCATTTTCACCTTCATCCCCAAACTTCCCAAACCTGAAATCTGCAACAACAAAGAAATCCATGGAAGAAGTTTGGAAAGATATTACCCTTACTTCTCTCAATGATCACAGTGGAGCCACTGTGATCTCCAACCCAAATAGTAACCACTCTGCCTTCCCAAGCATGATTTTTCAAGACTTTCTGGCTAGACCCCTCAACAAAGAACCCCCAAGAAGAAATAGTACTGTTGTCTCGATTGCTGAAGAAACAAACATTTTTAGCTCTCTTGAACCCACTCCTGGCACCATTCTCAGCTTGAACTCTGGGTCTGATTTTCAATACCTTGAAACTACTACTGACGTCGATCCCCTGAGGCCAAACCCTGCAGTAATGAATGGTCATGGCGCTCCATCTTTTGGTTCTCCTACAGCTTTCCCTTCATTTTGCAAAAGGAGGGCTCAAGAAAACAATGACAACTCCGGTGATCGGCGGCATAAGCGGATGATGAAGAACAGAGAGTCAGCTGCTCGGTCAAGAGCTAGAAAACAGGTGAATATAAATACATACATCTCTCTCTTCAAACTGTTTTTCCGTATGCATTTATTGATATTCAAGAAAAACTAATCAAATATAAAGTTTAGCTTCTATTAATATCTGGGCAATTACTAGTTGGAAATGTGGAGTATTTCTTATATGAATTCCTATGATTTGAGTGCCTAAGGCTTATACAAATGAGTTGGAGCTTGAAGTTGCTCATTTGATTGAAGAAAATGCAAAGCTTAAGAGGCAGCAAGAGAAGGTAAGCTTAAAATACAAATGGTTTTTGCTTCTATTTATGTTTCTGAAAGACAAAAAAGGAAGTTACAATTGGGGTTGATTCATTTTTGCATGTGTTTCTGCATTCTTGTTTTTGCAGTTGTTGACAGCTCCACCTCAGCTTCCTAAAAAGAACATCCTAAGTAGAAGCTTAACAGCTCCATTTTAAGAAGTAAGGAAAGGCACCCATCTTCAAATTGTCTGTGATCCTGTTTTTTGCCCATTTTTTGTTCCTCCCATCTTTCCAGTTGACCAAACTTATAAATAGTCCACTAGTGGAAGAGAGAGACAGAGGGACGACAGCCGAAGAGAGAGATGTTTTTAAATGGACTAAAATAAGGCACGTATAATTGCTTTGGTTGGTTGTTTATGATATATCTCTCTCAATTGTCTCTCTCAAGTCTCAAGTTGTTTATTTGAAAAAAAAAAAAGGGTCTCAAGTTGTTGTAAAGAAGAAGGAAAAAAAATGTAATAAAAAAAAAGGCTGTTTAGGCCTTAGGGATCCCAAGTCGAATTGACCAATGGTGGGTGTTTTTCATTAGTATAGTACTCCTTATTAATATTTCTTATTAAAATCATATATATATATAGCCTTGAATTGAATCCTTTTGTCTTTCTTCTTTTTGGGTTTTTATTTTGCTTTTTTCTTCCACCAATGAGGACAAGCTGGTGGTTCCATGGAAAAAGATAAAAAATGCTTAAAGAGGAAGAACCTTAGGTTTGCCTAATAATAAAAAGATGTGACACTATCAAGATGGGACATGCTTGGCTATCAATATCATTTTTCTTCCTAAAACCTTATCTCTTTCCTTATTTTAGTCTTTTGTTTCTCTCTTTTCATTGCTCCTTTTTTTCCCCAATAAAAAAAAATAGACTAATACTGCCAACTTGACTTGAAAACATTTGTTAGCCATGTCTATTAATAATATTAATAGAGGAAGCAGAGACAGAAAGTGGCTGCCTAAGGTTGAAACTTGAGATATTGCCAAAAAAAAAAGGATGAAACTTGAGAGTCAATGCCCCCATGAATTGATGCACAACAAATATCTATAGACTATAGCTATGGTTTTACAAAAATGTAATTTAGCATTCTTTCATTACCCATTTGCTTGAATATAGAGTGGTTTAAATTAAAACTTTGGGTTAGAAAGATAAAAGTGATGTGACAGTGGGGACATGTTTGCTGATACATATAATAACTTAGGAGTAGTGTTTGGTGATTACTAGTAATGAATATGGTGAGAAATTTTTGCCAAAAATGCTATAGTTCTGGATTGGACAATGATGCAACTGCAGGGAGTCAAAGCAGGAGGGGCCTGGCTCCCCATTTCACCATAATAGCCTTTCTGAAATACTACTATACTTTTGCTTTATTTAGATATTTGTATACATGAGCAGCTTTCTTGAGTGCTTTTCTAATGTTTTTGCTTAATTAATGTTTAAATAGATGAAGACAAACTCTAATAACAGATTTTTTAAAGAAAAAAATTAACAGAGAGGCCCCTGGCCCCCCATCTTTTTACAAGTTTTATGATGTGGGATCCCTTGCAATTGGTCTAAAAATCATATCAAGTCTGAAATTTGGATTCTAGTATGCTCCAAAACCAAAGGGTATCCTTCGTTATTTTCATTGGGTCTGGTCACTGGTGAGAACTGAGAAGGGTTAGAGTTAGAAATTAGAAGGATGATTATAATTTCTAAAGTAGGGTGGGGGCCCAATATTTTGTCGGACACCAATAAAAACCTCGGAGTCTTGTGGGCCCACCAACAATGAGAAGAATGAATGAACGGTTCCAATCCAAGGTCCAAAATGGCAGAGACTTTTCGGGTTCCCCTCTATTCGTTTTGGGCGTATTCGACACGTGATTTACGGCCCATTCAGTCATCAAACAAATCATTTGAGAATCTCTTCCCTTGGATCCGCCCCCTGCTCTCAGTGACTCAATCCTACAGTATTATTCCTATTCCTACCCTATTAAAATTACTCAAGACCCTGCACTGCAATATGCAAATATTAGCATGTAAGATGAGTTTTCATTTCGGATTAGTAAAGATTTAATGTAATTATCGGATTTCGAAGATGTCAGATTCATACAAAAAGAAGGAAAATTGTAGAATTTAAGTTATATCCTTCATTGCATATGGTGGTGTCACCTCCAATTATATATAAGGTGGACCTTTCTTTGCAATTTACGATCTTCTTTTTTGGCAAAATAATGAAATATCAAGTCATGAATTTTTTAGAGCTGTTTTATTAGTTCTCTGGTCTAAGAATGAACTGCTCGAAAAGTGAAATATTATATGCTGGAATGTCTGATGAAGATTTGGAGGAAATACAGGCTGAAACAAGAATTAAAGTGGGGCTATTGCCGGTGAGATATTTGGGGGTGCCACTGGTTTCTAAGAGACTAAATGTTAAGGATTGTGCTCCTCTGATTGATAAAATTACTCAACGAATTCAGTCATGAACAACAAGGAACATATCCCATGCAGGCCGCTGTCAGTTAATACAATAAGTTCTCTTCAGCATGCAAAACTATTGGTGTATGAACTTCATTTTACCTCAGGTTGTTATTGATAAAGTATGCCAACTATGTGCCAGCTACTTATGGAGAGGGAAGGAAGGAAATAGCAGGGGAGCCAAGGTCAGCTGGGAATACATATGCCACTCAAAATCTGAGAGAGGGCTTGGCTTTAGAGATCTATCATTGTGGAACAGAGCTTGTATCATTAGAAATTTATGGTTGTTTTTTGCTCAATCTGGATCAGTATGGGTGTCTTGGGTTTCAGCCTATATCTTGAAAGGGAGAGATATTCTGTTTATTCCATCTCTGTCAAGATATAGTTGGTGTTTTAAAAGATTGCTAAGATTGAGAATTTTGGTGACCTTCTTCCAGGAAAATAGAGCATGGCAGTTTCTAGATGGCATATATAAGATTGCAATGGTGTATGATGGTCTTCGACATAGAAATTGTAAAGTGGAATGGCAGAAAATTGTCCGGTTTCCTCTCCATATCCCTAAGTGCTCGTTTATCTCTTGGTTAGTGGTCTTAAACAAACTGTCTACCAGGAAACGATTTGTGCAATAAGGTATGGCATTGGATAACACATAATGTTTGCTTTGTGGGCACCAAACTGAGAATAGAGATCATGTTTTCTTCACTTGTTTCTATTTGAGAGCAGTGTGGCAACAAGTTCTTACAACATGTGGGTTCTCTCGATCTGTAGGAAATTGGCATTCTGAATATGGTTGGGCAGTCAGAGGGTTGAAAGGTAAATCCCTTCTCACTACGATATTGAAGTTGGCTTGGACTACCTGTTGTTACTATATTTAAATGGAAAGAAATGCTTGACTTCATGGAAGGCAACACAGTTATGAGAAGGTTGTCTTTGGACATGTCAAAGATGCCATAAAGTTTAAACTTCATGGCTTAAGTAGAGTTAGTCCAGATTTTGTCAATAGGCGCTTATGTACTAGCTGGAACCTTGTTATCCCTGGTATAAGGTGTTAGTTTTCAGTTTCTTGTTACTGTGTAATCTGTCATTTTGTTCTCTTGAACCTTGTTATCCCACATTGGTTATGTTTAACATGATTGGATGCTTTATATACATGAAGGGGCTCTCCACCTATTGCCAATTTGTTCTAAGTTTTTTTTTTCTCGATCTGGGCTATTTTGGCCTCGTAAGGGGGGAAATAAGTCAAAGAAAAACGTGTTTCGATCTCTGTTTTGCACATTGTTTGCCCAAATTTGTGTTTTTTATCGACTTTTGTTTATTAGACCTCCGCTCCCATCGGTTACCCAGCCTTCAGTCATTCTGTCGATGAAATTTCGTCGCCAATGGATGCCGCACGAGCCACCACCTCCTTCAGACCGATTTTTTGTGCTTCCACACGTCGCTGTCCAGTTTTGAAATATTTCCCAACCTCCGTTTGCGACACCTCCTACACCATTGGATAGCCCATGCTCCGATTTGCCTGCCACCAAAATTTCAGCCCGATCCGACCACTGTAGGGCCCACACCCGATCAAAAATTCTGCTCCGGCGTTGACCGGATCTAAATCTGTTGCCAGTTAGATTCTGTATGATATATATGATTAGGAAGCAAATTTCGAAGCGAAGACCCCATTCTTTCTTTCTTTTATAATATATAAAGTAAGCAAATTTCATAATTGGAGAGAGGGAAACGGGCCGCTTAAACGGTGGCGTTGGGTTTTTTCTTTCATTTTTTTCCCCCGATTTTTTTTATCTAGCCACTTTCTCTTATTCCTTAAATCAAAACCCTAGCCACCCATTTTTATCAAACCCTTTTTCTTACCCTACTCCCTTTTTTATCAAACGCGACGACTCCGATCTTGATCTTGCATTAGATGCAAACTGTATGAAAGGGCTATCGATGGTCGTTATGGATGACGTTGAGATTGCTGCCTTTGCCTCTTCCTTGAAGGAGAATCCCTTCATTTTGACACCATATTATCTATCCGGGAGGCGTTTATATTATCCTAAGTTTGTTTCATTGGAGGTATGGACGAAGAAAATGCACGAGGAGTTCAAGAAGAAGAACAAGAACAAGAACGATGGTGAGAAACTTGACGCTAGAGGATGGTGGTTATTTATCGAACCCCACTTCAAAAAAAATCTTCAAGGACTACTCCAAAGGAGTGTGGGTATCCATGGAATTTCGTCGCCAACGAATGTCGCACGCGCCGCTGGCGACCAAATTCCATGCTCCGATTTGCTTGCCACCAAAATTTCAGTCTTTCTGCCGGTGAAATTTCATCGCCAACGGATGCCGCATGCGCCACCACCTCATTCAGACCGATTTTTTGTGCTTCCATGCGCCGCTGTCCAGATCTGAACTTTTTCCCGACCTCCGTTTGCGAGACCTCCTACACCATTGGATAGCCCATGCTCCGATCTGCCTGCCACCAAAATTTCAGCCCTATTTGACCACCGTGGAGCCCACACTCGTCAGTCAAAGATTCTGCTCTGGCGTGTTGACCAGATCTAAATCTGTTGCCAGTCAGATTCTGTATGATATATATGATTAGAAAGCAAATTTCGAAGCGAATACCTCATTCTTTCTTTCTTTTAATAATATATAAAGTAAGCAAATTTCATAATTGGAGAGAGGGAAGCGGGTCGCTTAAACGGTGGCGTTGGGTTTTTTCTTTCATTTTTTTCCCCCGATTTTTTTTTATCAAGCCACTTTTTATATCAAACCCTTTCTCTTATTCCTTACATCAAAGCCCTAGCCACCCATTTTTATCAAACCCTTTTTCTTACCCTAGCCCCTTTTTATCAAACCCTTTCTCCAATGTCGCAACAACGCGATGACTCCGATCTTGATCTTGCGTTAGATGCAAACTGTATGAAAGGGCTATCGATGGTTGTTATGGATGACGCTGAGATTGCTGCCTTTGCCTCTTCCTTGAAGGATAATTCCTTCATTTTGACACCATATTATCTATCAGGGAGGCGTTTATATTATCCTAAGTTTGTTTCATTGGAGGTATGGACGAAGAAAATGCACGAGGAGTTCAAGAAGAAGAACAAGAACGATGCTGAGAAACTTGACGCTGGAGGATGGTGGTTATTTATCGAACCACACTTCAAAAAAATCTTCAAGGACTATTCCGAAGGAGTGTGGGTATCTGTGGATGAAAGATATGTTGTCGATTAGTATTGTGTTAGAGTGGTAATATCCCACATTGGTTATATTTGACATGACCGGGTGTCTTATATACATGAAGGGCCTCTCTACCTATTGTCAATTGTTTTAGGTTGGATGCTTAACATGGTATCAGAGCTCAGGTCTGTCCCGTTGCCCAAGACCCGGTTGTGTCCACGTATAGACCCGTTCTGTTTTGGTGTTCTCTCGGAGTACACGTGAGGGGGCGTGTTAGAGTGGTAATATCCCACATTGGTTATGTTTGACATGACTGGGTGTCTTATATACATGAAGGGTCTCTCCACCCATTGCCACTTGGTTTTAGGTTGGATGCTTAACATCAATTGTAATAATTTTTGTGAATATTTTTTTTTATAAATAATGGTCAAAATTTAGTGTTTATTAATCAAAAGTAGACATATAATTAGAGATTGAGGGAGTACTGTATTGGATTCTTTTTACCTACTTCGTACCGTAGATGATTACTAGAAAGTAAAATATATAAACGATTGAGCTTAGAAAGCAATTAATGTAACCAAGAAAGAAGAAGCTGCGACTAACCATCAATTCATGTCATTAGCGGATAGCTATAATTACTTGACCACCTTTTTTTAACTAGAATTGTTGCTTAAGGAAACAAAAAGGATGAAGATTGATTATATATAGCTAGCTCAACAGATGTGTTAATCATGAAATTAATTTTTTACTACTTTTTACTACCTTATTTTTCCTATCAAGCTAATTATAGTGCTAAAAAAAACACAATTGTACTAACTCTCCAATATTCTATAATCATAGTAAACTCCGATATATGAAATCAAGATGTGTCGAATCTCAAGTAGTGAGAGACTTTTTATTTAGAATACTCATATTTCCATCTAGAATACTCAGAAATCAATAATTAACTCAATAAGTTTTGAGTTTCTTTCATTTGACCCAACAAATGTTGGTTGAAATTTAGAGCATCTAATCTAAGATAAAAGATGGAAATAAGCAACAAAAAAGAACCTTCATAATTCAATTTCATTATCGTAATTGATTTAGGCTTATATATTGTTGAGTTGAATAGGGTAATAGAATATGCAACTTAAAAGAATACGAATAAGCTTATATTTGTATAACTTAAGATCCTGGCATTTGGGATGAATAAATAAAAGAAGTTTTTCCAATATGCAAAATGAAAGGACACGTAGCATTGTATTAGCAAACAAAGATTTTGAATATGGAAGAAAGAACGTTATTTGCAAACAAACATTAACATTCCGTTGTCGTCCAGTGGCTAGGATACCTGGCTTTCACCCAGGAGACCCGGGTTCGATCCCCGGCAACGGAACTCAACTCTTTTATTTATACTACTTTGGAAAGTAGGCCCAACTTTTGTATTTGGACTAAGGGCCCGTATTTTATTCAGTAATTAGGCCTATTATATTGGAGTACGTCGAAGCCCGCATCCCAATATCAAGCTTTGTGTTCTTTAATTTTAGTAGCTATAGTAAGGCAACGCAAATACCATTTATCAAACCTTAAGAAATGGAATATTTGGTTTTTAGGGTGTGGTTTTATAGAAAAAATAAAGAATTAAGCCCCAAGTTATTATTGTAATGCTTAATAATATTCCGCTGCTCTGCTTTTTAGGTTTAGGCTTTGCAATTGTAACATCATGCATATAAAAAGCTTTGTACTTGCAGAAGAGACTAAAACGAGATGATTAAATCAATGGAAGAACAAGCTACACGGTTATTTATCGTGCGTAGAACATTACTAAATATGCTTAGATATCGAGGTTACCATGTCGAGGATTCTGATATTAACATGACAATGTCAAAATTCCATGAAACTTTCAAGTTCGACGAGGCGTACTCAAGAGAGAGTGAGTGACCTTGTTTATATATAGAAGAGCAAATTTCAATGATCCGTCGGACCAAATCTTTGTCTTCTTTCCTGACGAAAAAAAACTTCGCGACAAGGTGATAATTAAGGTCTGCTCAAAGCAAAAGTTGAAGAATTATATGTTGAGATATTTTCAGGTGACTTGATCAACTTAATTTTCCAATCTTCCTTCGAAAACCACTAACAAAAAGTGCTGAAAGTTCATGCTTGAAAAAGGAAAAGGAGCTATTGAAGATTTGAAGTGCTAACATGCAGATGAAGCTAAAACAAGACTGAAACTGAATAAGGAAAAGGAGCTATTGAACACCAGGTTAATTAGTTCCTTATTGCCTTCATATCTTAAGAATTTAGGTTAGGACTTGGTGAGTGAAGCAGAGATTTGAATTCTCCAGGCTACATAAATAAAATAAAAAAAAAGCAAAATTTGCTCTGGTAAATATGCCTAATAATTTTGTTGGTTTTGGATTGAAAAAACTACCATCTTAATGGATATTATTGCTAGAGTTTATTCCTTTCACATTCTGGCAGCCTAATTATATTTCTGGTAATTGCTCCTACCATTAACGCGTCTACACCAAAAATAAGAAGCCACCTCCACCTATGAACAAAACGGGTAAATAAGTAGATACTAGATAGAATCCCCATTTTTTATAGATAATATATATATATATATATTTCCTCAAGCAAGTAAGATTTTAGTGGAAGTGGCGCACTTGAGAGAAGCATTTAAATGTATGATGATGAGATAAAATGGAACTGCATTTTCCCCTTGTGTAGGATTCGTTTCTAGAATCCTGAGAGACTAAAAAACCACCATTGTTTTCTTTTTGTTTGACTGTCAAATCTTTTGACGATAAAAGAAGAATCATGACAATCTTCGAAAGAGCGTGCTGTTGGGACATGATTTCTTCAAATGTAATTACTGTCAGAATCCACTACTCTGTTTCTCCAGCACTAACTAGTAACACGCACCTCAAATCCTAAGCCCTTCCCTCTGCAACTGCAAATTCTATTGACAATCATACTTCTTCAATTATACCACGTGGAAAACACTCATTTCGGTTTTTCTTTTTTTTCTTTTTTTAAGTGCAAGAAATGTTTGTTCCTTAAAACTTGCTGGTTCAACTCACTTTGTGAGTACTGCGTCTCAAATTCTGATTTGTGACATAATAAAACTAGGAATCAAAGTGGGCAAAGAAAACACTAAATTTATAAAATTTCGCCTAGTTTTAGTTTAGCTTCCAAATTAAAAGGGTTACGTTTATTTTTCTATTTGTGGGATAAGCACGAGAAGATTAAACTAATCCTCCTACGCACGAATGCCTTTCCCCATCAAATTTGTATTTTGTCTCTAGTGTTTCTTAGTTGATCTTGTGATATTTAGTACTTGTATTTAAATGCAGACAAAATTTTGATAGTGTCCAAAGCTATTGAGCTGTCTTGAATCTGAACCTATCAGTGTCACCATTCACCACCACCTTCACCACCACAAACCGCACTTTGGGTGGATATAATAAGAATCTGTTTTGGTTCAAACTTCAAAGTGGGCGCATTCGCTTCCCACCGCCAACAATCTTACTAGTATTTAGTATTTATACCGTTGCTTGGCTTGGGAACTTACTTTCTCAATCAAAAAAGTCAATATCCGAGACATCTCAGTTAACATCATGAAGTCCCTTATCACTTTTGTCTTAGTTTTGTCCTGTTTCTTCTCTGTCTCATTGTTGACAGAAACTGGAGCAGCCGCGGCAGAGAAGAATGGTGTTTATATTGTGTATATGGGAGCAGCCCCTTCGAAAAAAGGTGCATTAAGGGATGATCATGCTCAACTTGTCAGCTCATTGCTAAAACGGTGAATAAATAAACCATGTTTCTCATGATTTAACAAAAATGCAAAATTCTGATGCAATATACATATTCTAATGTCGAGATTTTATTTTATTTTATTTTATTTATTTTTAATATGGTCAGGAATAAAAATGCCCTGGTGCAGAGCTACAAGCATGGTTTTTCTGGGTTTGCAGCAGTTTTATCAGAAACAGAGGCCAAATCACTTGCAAAGAAACCGGGAGTTGTGTCAGTCTTCCCGGACCCTGTGTTGGAGCTCCACACTACTCGGTCATGGGATTTCTTGAAGTTACAAACGTCAGTGGTGATTACTTCAAATCCTAACTCAGACTCAGACGCAAACTCAACATCTGATTCGGGTGCCATAATTGGCATCTTAGATACAGGTGAAACTTGTTCACCGATATATGGAATAATTTCCATCACATTTCTTTCTCCTTTCTTGTTATTCTGTTATATGTTCGTAGAAGTTCATCACGTAATTTCGCATGGCAATTTCATTTTCTTTTGTTATTTTGTAATTACGTGAGCACTAACATGAATTTCAAAGAACACAGGAATTTGGCCAGAGTCGGACAGTTTCAATGACAAGGCCATGGGTCCAATCCCATCACGATGGAATGGAACTTGCACACAAGCATCGGATTTTAATACCTCCAACTGCAACAAGTACTATCTTCTTAGCAATATTTGTAAACCATAATTACAACTTTACTATTAATCTTACAAATTAAATTCTAACGCTAGCTTTGTTTTGTAACAGAAAGATAATTGGAGCAAGAGCCTACGATGCAGACGATCATTCCCCAATAAAGTTCCATTCAGCAAGGGACATGGTAGGGCACGGTACTCACGTTGCGTCAACCGCCGCGGGAAGTGAAGTCCAAGGCGTTTCATACTACGGCCTGGCGGCAGGGACGGCCAAGGGTGGCTCTCCAGGATCAAGAATAGCTATGTATAGAGTATGTTCCCCTCACAATGGATGCCGTGGGTCAAGTATCTTAGCAGCATTCGATGATGCAATTGCTGATGGAGTTGATGTTCTATCACTATCCCTTGGAGCACCATCATTTTTGAAGCCAGCGATTAATGCTGATCCTATTGCACTTGGAGCTTTCCATGCGGTGGAGCATGGAATTACTGTGGTCTGCTCCGCCGGAAATGATGGACCTGATCGTGGAACAGTCGTGAATGCTGCCCCTTGGATCTTGACCGTTGCTGCAAGCACCATCGACCGAGATTTCGAGTCTACTATTGTGCTAGGGGATAACACAGAAGTTAAGGTAAAGGTTTGTTTTGTTCTTGATTAGTCCTAATCCCTTACTTATCATTGTCTTAATTTGAGTCATGTTTCTTTGAATTGATACATAGGGTGAAGGAATTAATTTTGCTGACATTAAAAAGACACCAATTTACCCAATCATATATGCAAAATCAGCCAAGAAGAGTGGAGAAGATGAAACTTCAGCAAGGTACATAATAATTGGTTTAATTTTTATGACTAAAGTCCCTTTTTGCCCCCTAAACTTGTCTAAAATTGACCTTTTACCCCCTAAACTTTAATTTGGGACATTTTGCCCCTAAACTTGCAATATGAGGACATGTTAGTCCCTCTCAAACGGTATTGTTGACATGGCAATGCCACGTTGGACCAAAATGCCACGTGGCAAGGCCACGTCAGCAATATTGCTTGAGAGGGACTAAAATGGCTTCAAATTGCAAGTTTAAGGGGTAAAATAACCAAAATTAAGGTTTAGGGGGCAAAACGTCAGAATCATACAAGTTCAGGGGGCACAAAGACATTAAATCATTTATTTTGTGACAACTTTAATTAGTAAACAGCAATATCACATTCTACTGTTCAGGAACTGCGACCTTGATTCCATGGACCAAGAAATTGTAAAGGGAAAAATTGTTGTTTGTGACAATGATAATCAATTATATGCACTAAGTGAGAAGAAAGATGAAGTGAAGAAGCTTGGAGGTATTGGCATAATCTTGATTGATGACGACTCAAGAACGGTAGCATCCACTTTTGGTTCATTCCCTGCAACTGTAATCAGTAAAAAGGATGCCCCTAAGCTTTTCTCCTACATCAACTCAACCAAGTAATAATAGTCTCACTCATCCCAATTGAAACTCTTAACTCTTTGAATCTATTTATCCTTACTGAAATCTTTTTTGCAGAAACCCAGTTGCCACAATCTTGGCTACAACAACACCAACAAATTATAAACCAGCACCTTCCATAGCATATTTCTCATCTAGAGGGCCTTCAACTGTCCCAAAGAACTTTCTTAAGGCAAATCTTCCTTCCCTTCCATTATTTACAGAAATGAATTCTTCTTCCATTATTTAAAGCTATATATATGATTGAACTCTTGCAGCCTGATATAGCAGCACCGGGAGTAAACATTCTTGCAGCATGGATGGGGAATGACACAGTTGAGGCTCCAGAAGGCAAGGACCCACCACTTTATAATGTAATCTCAGGAACTTCCATGGCTTGTCCCCATGTGTCTGGAATTGCCGCCACTGTCAAAGGAAAGAACCCCACATGGAGTCCTGCTGCAATTAGGTCGGCCATTATTACAACAGGTTAGCAACAGCAAACAAGCATGTTTATACTTATATGCATTAATTTACATGATCATTTCTGGACTTTTGACTGATCTATATATATGACTACTCAAAACCAATCTGCAGCGACTCAAACAAATAATATGAAAACCCTAATCACGAATGAGAAAGGTGAAGCAGCTACGCCCTATGATTTTGGAGCTGGAGAAGTGAGCACAACAGGGCCATTGCAACCAGGCCTAGTTTACGAGACCACCACCATTGACTACTTGAATTTTTTATGTTACCATGGTTATAATGTAACGACAATCAAAACAATCTCCAGGACAATACCAGATGGGTTTACTTGCCCCAAGGAATCAAGCATTGATCTTATATCCAACATCAATTATCCATCAATAGCCATTACCAATTTCAATGAAAAAACAGGCAGGAAAGTGAACAGAACCCTTACAAATGTTGCCGGAGAAGGTAAAACAGTCTATACTGTAACCATTGATGCACCTAAAGGCCTTGAAGTTCAAGTTGTCCCAGACAAACTGCAATTCACGAACAATGGTGACAAGTCATCTTACCAAGTCAGTTTCTCCTCAGCAAATCCACTCAAAGATGATGTATTTGGATTCATAACATGGTCCAATGGAAAATACAAAGTCAGAAGTCCTTTTGCTGTAAGCAGTAAAAGTGATGACAACTAAGATTAAAATCATTTTAATAAAGCTTTATAGCAATCTGTAGAACATCTATAAAAAAACGAATCCAGGATCAACAAGTTCTCGATCCTGTGCTGTAAGCCTGTAACAAATATGATTCAAACTTCAAAACTCTTTTAAGTTTTACCCAGATTTTAGCAGAATCTCCTCTGTTTCACAACATGTTTGACATCACTGTATACAAAATTCGCATCCATGGATTATTGCAAGAATTGTCTTTTTCTTAGTGAAATAAATTAATGAGCACTAGATAAGATAAGCAGCACTTTGGATGGATATTATAAAGCTTTATTGGTTCCACGTGCGCGCACTCGCTTCCCACATTCCACCAATTTTACTACTATTTATATCCTTTGATAACTTGGTTGCCTGCGAAACTTGCTTTCTCAATCAAAGTCTCATTTGAGGCACTATGAAGTCGACCCTTATTACCTTTATTTTCAGTTTGTTCTGTTTTTTCTCTGTCACATTGTTGACAGAAATTGAAGCAGTTGATACAGAAAGGGATGGTGTTTATATTGTGTACATGGGAGCAGCGGCTTCAAAGAGAGGTTCATTACGGGATGATCATGCTCAACTTCTTAGCTCATTGTCAAAACGGTGAAGAAACCATGATTTCTAATGATTAACTCTATATATGCTAATCATGTTTTCTCTGGGATTGCTGCAGTAATATAATAGCAGTATACAGTAAATCTAATGAGTATAGGTCAAATTTTTTTGACGTGCTCAGGAGAAAAAATGGTCTGCTATACAGCTACAAGCATGGGTTCTCAGGGTTTGCAGCAGTATTATCAGCAGCAGAGGCCCATTCACTTGCGGAGCAACCAGGAGTTGTGTCACTCTTCCCCGACCCTGTTTTAAAACTCCACACTACTCGCTCATGGGATTTCTTAAAGTTTCAAAGTTCTGTGCTGATTGGCTCATATCCCAACTCAGACTCAAACTCAACATCTCACGATTCGGATGTCATTATTGGCATCATAGATTCAGGTGAAATGAAAAAAACATGGTCACTTCTCCTTGTCTGCTGGAAGTTTATCACGCAATTTCGCAAGTCAATCTCATTTTTCTTTATTTGTTTTAATTTTCAAATTACGTGAGCACTAACATGAAAAAAAAAAAAAAGAAACACAGGAATTTGGCCGGAGTCGGAGAGCTTCAATGACAAGGCCATGGGTCCAATTCCATCACGATGGAAAGGAGCTTGCGAACAATCAAAGGACTTCAATACCTCCCACTGCAACAAGTATCCCTCTAGCAATATGATTATTAAAACCATAATAATTCCAATTTGATTAATCTTTTAAAACACATCCTGAACGTTTGTTTTGCAACAGAAAGATAATTGGAGCAAGATCCTACGAAGTGGACGACCTCCCCAGAACGCCGAGGGATATGGAAGGGCACGGCACTCATGTGGCGTCGATTGCGGCGGGAATTGAGGTCCCGGGTGTTTCATACTACGGCATGGCAGCAGGAACGGCCAAGGGTGGATCTCCAGGATCAAGAATAGCCACGTACAGAGTATGTTCCCTTCACTATGGATGCCCTGGATCCAGTATCTTAGCAGCATTCGATGATGCTATTGCTGATGGGGTGGATGTGCTATCAGTTTCCCTTGGGGGACCTTCATTTGAAGAGCCAGATTTTGTCAAGGATCCCATTGCGCTGGGAGCTTTCCATGCGGTGGAGCGTGGAATCACTGTCGTTTGTTCTGGTGGTAACGATGGACCTGCTCGTGGATCTGTTGTGAATGTTGCACCTTGGATTTTGACAGTTGCTGCAAGCACGATCGATAGACATTTTGAGTCTAAGCTTGTGCTGGGGGATAATAAAGAAATTAAGGTAATGATGGTCTTGTTCTTATGCCCGTTTTTCCTGTCTTTCTCATTGTTGATGTTTCATAAAACTGATATACAGGGTGAAGGCATCAATATTGCCGACATTCAGAAGTCCCCGGTTTACCCAATAATATTAGCAAAATCAGCAAAGAGAAGGGGTTCTACAGATATTGAAACAAGGTACTTATAAACGACAAGTTCAAAGCAATTTTTAGTTACTACTAAAGACTCACTAATGATTAGTTATCCAACCAATTTTATCGTTCAGTAACTGCGACCCAGATACCATGGACCCAAAACTTGTCAAGGGAAAGATTGTTCTTTGTGACAACCTTGATTCAGATTACGTAGAAAGTGAGAGGACGGCTGAAGTGAAGAAGCTAGGAGGCATAGGCATAGTCTTGATTGACGATGCACTAATTAAGGTGGCACCCAATTTTGGTACATTTCCTGGAACTGTGATCAGTTCAAAGGATGCCGACAAGGTTCTCTCCTACATCAACTCAACAAAGTAATACAGCCACTCATCTCAAATAGAACTCAAGACCCTGAATCTATACTAATTTGAAAATTGAGAATAATTACCAGCGATGTTTTTGATATATATATTTTTTTGGGTAGAAATCCAGTTGCCACAATCTTGCCTACAACGTCACCAACAAAGCATAAGCCAGCACCTGCCATACCAGATTTCTCACCAAGGGGACCTTCAACGATCCCACACCTTCTCAAGGCAAACACTCTTTCTGTTCCAATCTTTACCAAATGTATTTCTTCCTAAGCTGGCATTAACAAGGCTATGTAAATGAATGACTTGCAGCCAGATATTGCAGCACCTGGGGTTAACATTCTTGCAGCATGGATAGGTAACGACACAGTTTCAGCTCCAGAAGGCAAAAACCCACCAAAGTACAATGTGATCTCAGGAACTTCCATGGCATGTCCCCATGTTTCTGGGATTGCCGCCATAGTAAAATCAAAGAACCCCACATGGAGTCCCTCCGCAATCAGGTCGGCTATTATGACAACAGGTCAGGAACAAATATATCTACAAGTTCATGTAAATGATAAATTCTGGGCCTTTTCTACTAATCTATGACTGCTTACAACCTATTTACAGCAACTCAAACAAATAATTTGAGAGCCCCAATCACGTTTGCAAATGATGAAGCAGCCACACCTCATGAATTTGGCGCAGGAGAAGTAAGCCTAACAGGACCATTGCAACCAGGCCTAATTTACGAGAGTACCACCATTGACTACTTGAATTTTCTCTGCTACTATGGTTATAATATATCTACAATCAAATTAATCGCCAAGACTCTCCCAGATAGGTTTACTTGCCCCAAGGAGTCAAACATTCATCTTATACCCAACATCAATTATCCATCTATAGCTATTACACAATTCAATGAAAAAGAGGGCGAGAAAATCACAAGATGGGAAGTTACCAGAACACTTACAAATGTTGCTGGAGAAGATAAATCAATCTACAATGTAAGCATCGATGTATATTCAGACCTATATGTTCAAGTGGTCCTAGACAAACTGCAATTCACAAGAAATTCAGACCTAGATGTTCAAGTGGTCCCAGACAAACTGCAATTCACGAGAAATGGTCAGAAGTTGTCTTACCAAGTGAGTTTCTCCTCTGCAAAGCTTCTCCAAAATGATGTATTTGGATCCATAACATGGTCTAACGGAAAATACAAAGTCAGAATTCCGTTTCATGTACACTAGGATCTTATAAGCTTCATAGCAATTTGCAGAACATCAATAAGAAGATCCAGGATCCACAAGTTATTGATCCGACTGCTGTAGCAAATACTCTAATCAAAGCTCTTTTAAGCTTACTTTAGCAGAATCTTCTCTGTTTGGCAACATGTTCAACATCAATGCATGCAAAATCGCATCCAAAAACAGACCATAATTAAATAAACAACAACATATATTAACATTAGAACGGTCTGATGAGACACAACAGTTACAGTCTGACGAGACAACAGTTAAAGCAAGAAAAAGGATATTCCGAGAGATAACAGTAGTAACAGTAATCAAACTAGACAGAAATAACAAGCCAATGTTCTCGAGTACAAAGGCAATTAAAAATAAAAAGAAACATAGAAAAAAGATATGTTCAAATTCAATTCGATATCCTTCACTCAAAGGCCCACTGATTCTCCCGACGAACCTCCTCCTCCTCTTCCGGAGTAAAATCATTCTTAATATTGAAAGTCTTACGGATCTCCTCAGGCGTTTTCCCCTTTATCATATCCGCCACCGTTTGACACGTCAGGTCCAGCAGGCTCTTGATGTTCAAATAGTTAGCAGCCTTCAAAAGAAAAGAATGAAAATAAATCAAAATTGAACACTAAATCCCTAAAAAACTCCCTTTTATTAGAAAAAGAGAAAGGGCAAAGGCTTACCAGGATGAGATCGAAGAGGGTAGCTTGATCGACCTTGACGAAATCAGCATCCCAAAGCTTAAGCTCATCTTCGACGGAGGCAGAACGATCGTCGGATTTAGGTGCTTCCACATGCTTCTTGCAGTACTCGATCACTTTAGAAAGGATCTTGCTGGTGACGTTGGGTAGAGGAATGCCGTTGTCGGCGCAATCGTCCTCAATCATGTGCTTAATCGTTTGTGATTCGAGAGCCACCGCCTCATCCACCTCGAAGTTCTCGCCGTCCGAGCTCTTGAGCGTGATTTTGCGACCAGTGGACGACATGACGATGGATCCAATCGGAAGGTTACAGAAACCCTAATCGAAAGAGTGAATGATTGAAGGAGAGGAGAAAAAGGAGAGAAAGTGGAGATTGATCCTCTTGTATATATTTATTGTAGCTTAAACGTGTTTTTTTGGCGAAAAAATAAAAACAAAGGAAAATTTCTCTTTCTAAAGAAATAAAATGGAAAATTGGTGCCAAAAAAAAAAGAAATAAAATGGAAAATATAAATTTTGGTTTTATAAATCAATCAGGAACGATGGGCCTCATTAAGCAAAAGAGAATGACATAAGGCCCAAGTTTATTAAAAATCTGGGCCGTATAAATCAGTTTTGGGCCTGATTTATTAAAAAAGTTCAGGTTATTTTTTGCAAAATCTTAAACGAAATAATATACAAACCATCACGGTTTTTTTGCTAAAAACGTGTTTCAAGGGCTCAGCTCAGTTTTGCATTATTTTTTGCACAACGAATCCTTGAAATATTTATATTCATCTAGTCAAATCTCAGACACAAAAGATCTAAGGATTTGTTCTTACGAGCATCTCAATCTTGTTTCGGCTTAATGAGAAATTAAATCGAAAAAAATGGAAAAATGATATTAAAAGCGTGAAAACCCCTTCAATATTTTTGGCATTGAATTATATACTTTTATGAGTATTGTGGCCAAAAATTGAGGAAAATTTACTCGGATAAGTTTTTGCAAAATTTTAGTTTAAATCGTGAACTAACCATCACGGTTTTTGGCTAAAAACGTGTTTCGAGACCCCAGCTCAGTTTTGCATTATTTTTTGCACCAAGATTCCTTGAAATATCTATATTCATCTAGTCAAATCTCAGACACATTGCATTTAAGGATTTATTTTTATGAGCATCTGAATCTTGTTTCGATTTAATGACAAATTAATTCGGAAAAAAATGAAAAACGATATTAGAAGCATTAAAAGCCTTTCAATGTGTTTGGCATTGAATAATATATTTTTATGAGTACTGTGGACAAAAATTGAGGAAAACAAAATTCAGATCATTTTTTTCCAAAATTTTAGCCGAAATCATGTATTAACCATCATGATTTTTTTGGCTAAAAACGCGTTTTAGGGCTCCGGCTCAGTTTTGCATGATTTTTTGCACGAAGACTCCTTGAAATATTTAAATTCATCTAGACAAGAAGTCCATTTCAGACAATGGATTTAAGAATTTATTTTTACGAGCATCTCAATCTTGTTTCGGTTTAATGAGAAATTAAATCGAAAAAAAAAATGAAAAACGATATTAAAAGCGTGAAAATCCCTTCAATCTTTTTGGAGTTGAATTATATATTTTTGTGAGTATTGTGGCAAAAAATTTAGGAAAATATACTCGGATAAGTTTTTGCAAAATTTTAGCTTAAATCGTGAACTAACCATCACGGTTTTTGGCTAAAAACGTGTTCCAAGGCCCCAACATAGTTTTGCATGATTTTTTGCATCAAGACTCCTTGAAATATCTATATTCATCTTGTCAAATCTCAGACACATTACATTGCATTTAAGGATTAATTTTTATGAGCATTTAAATCTTGTTTGGGTTTAATAACAAATTAATTCGGAAAAAAAAATTAAAAACGATATTGGAAGCGTGAAAGGCCCTTAAATGTGTTTGGCGTTGAAAAATATATTTTTCTGAGTATTGTAGCCAAAAATTGAGGAAAACAAAATTTGGATCATTTTTTTGCTTTAGACGAAATCATGTATTAACCATTATGATTTTTGGTTAAAAACGCGTTTCAGGGCTCCGGTTCAGTTTTGCATATTTGTTGCACGAAGATTTCTTGAAATATTTATATTCATCTAGAAAAATCTCAGACAATGGATTTAAGGATTTATTTTTATGAGCATCTCAATCTTGTTTCGGTTTAATGAGAAATTAAATTGAAAAAAATGGAAAAACGATATTAAAAGCGTGAAAAACCCTTCAATCTTTTTGGCATTGAATTATATACTTTTATGAGTATTATGGCCAAAAATTGAGGTAAATATACTCGGATAAGTTTTTGCAAAATTTTAGCTTAAATCGTGAACTAACCATCACGGTTTTTGGCTAAAAACGTGTTTCGAGACCCCAGCTCAGTTTTGCATGATTTTTTGCACCAAGACTCCTTGAAATATCTATATTCATCTAGTCAAATCTCAGACACATTGCATTTAAGCATTCATTTTTATGAGCATCTGAATCTTGTTTTGGTTTAATAACAAATTAATTTGGAAAAAAAAAGAAAACGATATTAGAAGCGTAAAAAGCCTTCAATGTGTTTGGCGTTGAATAATATATTTTTATGAGTATTATGGCCAAAAATTGACGAAAACAAAAAACGGATCATTTTTTGCAAAATTTTAGACAAAATCATGTATTAACTATCACGATTTTTGGCTAAAAACATGCTTTAGGGCTCCAGCTCAGTTTTGCATGATTTTTGAACGAAGACTACTTGAAATATTTATATTCGTCTAGACAAATCTCAGACAACGGATTTAAGGATTTGTTTTTACGAGCATCTCAATCTTGTTTCGGTTTAATGAGAAATTAAATCGAAAAAAATGGAAAAACGATATTAAAAGCGTGAAAAGCCCTTAAATGTGTTTGGCGTTGAATAATATATTTTTATGAGTATTGTAGCCAAAAATTGAGGAAAACAAAATTTGGATTATTTTTTGCAAAGTTTTAGACGAAATCATGTATTAACATCACGATTTTTGGCTAAAAACTTCGGTTCTATTTTGCATGATTTTTTGCACGAAGACTACTTGAAATATTTATATTCATCTAGACAAATCTCAGACAATGGATTTAAGGATTTGTTTTTACGAGTATCTCAATCATGTTTCGTAATGAGAAATTAAATCGAAAAAAATGGAAAAACGATATTTAAGCGTGAAAAGCCCTTCAATCCTTTTGGCATTGAATTATATACTTTCATGAGTTTGTGACCAAAAATTGAGGAAAATATACTTGGATAAGTTTTTGCAAAATTTTAGCTTAAATCGTGAAATAACCATCATGGTTTTTGGCTTAAAATGTGTTCCGATGCCCCAGCACAGTTTTGCAAGATTTTTTGCACCAAGACTCATTGAAATATCTATATTCATCTAGTCAAATCTCAGACACATTGCATTTAAGGATTTATTTTTATGAGCATCTGAATCTTGTTTCGGTTTAATAACAAATTAATTCAGAAAAAAATGAAAAACGATATTAGAAGCGTGAAAAGCCCTTCAATGTGTTTGGCGTTGAATAATATATGTTACGAGTATTGTGGCCAAAAATTGAGGAAAACAAATTTCGGATCATTTTTTGCAAAATTTTAGACGAAATCATGTATTAACCATCACGATTTTTGGTTTAAAACGTGTTTCAGGGATCCAGCTCGGTTTTGCTTTATTTTTTGCATGAAAACTCCTTGAAATATTTATATTCATCTAGACAAATCTCAGACAATGGATTTAAGGATTTGTTTTTACGAGCATCTCAATCTTGTTTCGGTTTAATGAGAAATTAAATCGAAAAAAATGGAAAAACGATATTAAAAGCGTGAAAAGCCCTTCAATCTTTTTGGCGTTGAATTATATACTTTTATGAGTATTGTGGCCAAAAATTGAGGAAAATATACTCGGATAAGTTTTTGCAAAATTTTAGCTTAAATCGTGAACTAACCATCACGGTTTTTGGCTAAAAACGTGTTTCGATGCCCCAGCTCAGTTTTGCAAGATTTTTTTGCACCAAGACTCCTTGAAATATCTATATTCATCTAATCAAATCTCAGACACATTGCATTTAAGGATTTATTTTTATGAGCATCTGAATCTTGTTTGGGTTTAATAGCAAATTAATTCGGAAAAAAAATGATATTAGAAGCGTAAAAAGCCCTTCAATGTGTTTTGTGTTGAATAATATACTTTTATGAGTATTGTGGCCAAAAATTGAGGAGAACAAATTTCGGATAATTTTTTGCAAAATTTTATACGAAATCAAGTATTAACCATCACGATTTTTGGCTAAAAACATGTTTTAGGGCTCCAGCTCTGTTTTGCATGATTTTTTGCACGAGGACTCCTTGAAATATTTATATTTGTCCAGACAAATCTTAGACAATGAATTTAATGATTTGTTTTTACGAGCATCTCAATATTGTTTCGGTTTAATGAGAAATTAAATCGAAAAAAATGGAAAAACAATATTAAAAGCGTGAAAAGCCCTTCAATATTTTTTTGCGTTGAATTATAAATTTTTATGAGTATTGTGACCAAAAGTTGAGGTAAATATACTCGGATTAGTTTTTGCAAAATATTAGCTTGAATCGTGAACTAAACATCACGGTTTTTAGCTAAAAACGTGTTCCAATCCCCCAGCTCAGTTTTGCAAGGTTTTTTTGCACCAAGACTAATTGAAATATCTATATTCATCTAGTCAAATCTTAGACACATTGCATTTAAGGATTTATTTTTATGAGCATCTGAATTTTGTTTCGGTTTAATGTCAAATTAATTAGGAAAAAAACGAAAAACGATATTAGAAGCGTGAAAAACCCTTCAATGTGTTTGGCGTTGAATAATATATTTTTATGAGTATTGTGGCCAAAAATTGAGGAAAACAAATTTGGATTATTTTTTGCAAAATTTTAGATGAAATCATGTATTAACCATCACGATTTTTGGCTAAAAACGCGTTTCAGCGCTCCGCCTCAGTTTTGCATGATTTTTTGCACGAAGACTCCTTGAAATATTTTTATTCATTTAGACAAGAAGTCAATTTAGTCCATTTCAGACAATGGATTTAAGGATTTTTTTTACGAGCATCTCAATCTTGTTTCGGTTTAATGAGAAATTAAATCGAAAAAAATGAAAAAACAATATTAAAAGCGTGAAAATCTCTTCAATCTTTTTGGTGTTGAATCATATATTTTTGTGAGTATTGTGGCAAAAAATTTTGGAAAATATACTCGGATAAGTTTTTGCAAAATTTTAGCTTAAATCGTGAACTAACCATCACGATTTTTGGCTAAAAACGTGTTCCAAGGCCCCAACATAGTTTTGCAAGATTTTTTTCATCAAGACTCCTTGAAATATCTATATTCATCTAGTCAAATCTCATACACATTGCATTTAAGAATTAATTTTTATGAGCATCTGAATCTTGTTTCGGTTTAATAACTAATTAATTCGGAAAAAAAAGAAAAACGATATTAGAAGCGTGAAAAGCCCTTCAATGTGTTTGGCGTTGAATAATATATTTTACGAGTATTGTGGCCAAAAATTGAGGAAAACAAATTTCGGATCATTTTTTGCAAAATTTTAAATGAAATCATGTATTAACCATCACGATTTTTGGCTAAAAACGCGTTTCAGTGCTCCGGCTCAGTTTTGTATGATTTTTTGCATGAAGACTTTATTCATCTAGACAAGAAGTCAATTTAGTCCATTTCAGACAATGGATTTAAGGAATTGTTTTTACGAGCATCTCAATCTTGTTTCGGTTTAATGAGAAATTAAACAAAAAAAATGGAAAAAGGATATTAAAAGCGTGAAAACCCCTCAATTTTTTGGCATTAAATTATATAATTTTATGAGTACTGTGGCCAAAAATTGACGAAAATATACTCGGATAAGTTTTTGCAAAATTTTAGCTTAAATCGTGAACTAATAATCACGGTTTTTGGCTAAAAACGTGTTTCGAGACCCAAGCTCAGTTTTGCATGATTTTCTGCACCAAGACTCCTTGAAATATCTATATTCATCTAGTCAAATCTCAGACACATTGCATATAAGGATTTATTTTTATGATCTATTGAATCGTGTTTCGGTTTAATAAAAAATTAATTCGGAAAAAAATGAAAAACGATGTTAGAAGCGTAAAAATCTATTCAATGTGTTTGGCCTTAAATAATATATTTTTATGAGTATTGTGGCCAAAAATTGAGGAAAACAAAATTCGGATCATTTTTTGCAAAATTCTAGACAAAATCATGTATTAACCATCACGATTTTTGGCTAAAAACGTGTTTCGAGACCCCAACTCAGTTTTGCATGATTTTTTACACCAATATTCCATCAAATATCTATATTCATCTATTCAAATCTCAGACACATTGCATTTAAGGACTTATTTTTATGAGCATCTGAATCTTGTTTCGGTTTAATAACAAATTAATTTGGAAAAAAAATTGAAAAATGATATTAGAAGCGTGAAAAGCCCTTCAATGTGTTTGACATTGAATAGTATATTTTTATAAGTATTGTGGCCAAAAATTGAGGGAAACAAATTTCAGATCATTTTTTGCAAAATATTAGACGAAATCATGTATTAACCATCACGATTTTTGGCTAAAAACGTGTTTCAGGGCTCCGGCTCAGTTTTGCATGATTTTTTGCACGAAGACTCCTTGAAATATTTATATTCATCTAGACAAATCTCAGACAATGGATATAAGGATTTGTTTTTACGAGCATCTCAATCTTGTTTCGGTTTAATGAGAAATTAAATCGAACAAAATGGAAAAACGATATTAAAAGCCCTTCAATATTTTTGGCGTTGAATTATATATTTTTATGAGTATTGTGGCCAAAAATTGAGGAAAATATACTCGGATAAGTTTTTGCAAAATTTTTGTTTAAATCGTGAACTAATCATCACTGTTTTTTGCTAAAAACGTGTTCCGATGCTCCAACTCAGTTTAGCAAGACTTTTTGCACCAAGACTCATTCAAATATCTATATTCATGTAGTCAAATCTCAGACACATTGTATTTAAGGATTTATTTTTATGAGCATCTGAATCTTGTTTCGGTTTAATGACAAATTAATTCGGAAAAAAATGAAAAACGATATTAGAAGCGTGAAAAGCCCTTCAATGTGTTTGGTGTTGAATAATAGATTTTTATGAGTATTGTGGCCAAAAATTGAGGAAAACAAATTTCGGATCATTTTTTGAAAAGTTTTAGACGAAATCATGTACTAACCATCACAATTCTTGGCTCAAAACGAGTTTCAGGGCTCCGATCTGTTTTGCATGATTTTTTGCTCGAAGACTCCATTAAATATTTATATTATCTAGACAAATCTCAGACAATGGATTTAAGGATTTGTTTTTACGAGTATCTCAATCTTGTTTCGTAATGAGAAATTAAATCGAAAAAAATGGAAAAACGATATTAAAAGCGTGAAAAATCTTTCAATCTTTTTGGCATTGAATTATATACTTTAATGAGTATTGTGGCAAAAAATTGAGGAAAATATACACAAATAAGTTTTTGCAAAATTTTAGCTTAAATCGTGAACTAACATCACGATTTTTGGCTAAAAACGTCTCCCGATGCCCCAACTCAGTTTTGCAAGATTTTTTGCACCAAGAATCCTTGAAATATCTATACTCATCTAGTCAAATCTCAGACACATTGCATTTAAGAATTAATTTTTATGAGCATCTGAATCTTGTTTCGGTTTAATAACAAATTAATTCGGAAAAAAATGAAAAACGATATTAGAAGCGTGAAAAGCACTTAAAATGTTTTTGGCGTTGAATAATATATTTTTATGAGTATTGTAGCCAAAAAGTGAGGAAAACAAAATTTGGATCATTTTTTGCAAAATTTTAGACAAAATCATGTATTAACCATCACGATTTTTGCCTAAAAACACGTTTAAGGGCTCCGGCTCAGTTTTGCATGATTTTTTGCACGAAGACTCCTTCAAATATTTATATTATCTAGACTAATCTCAGACAATGGGTATAAGGATTTGTTTTTACGAGTATCTCAATCTTGTTTCGTAATGAGAAATTAAATCGAAAAAAAAATGGAAAAATGATATTAAAAGCATGAAAAGCCTTTCAATCTTTTTGGCTATGAATGATATATTTTTATGAGTATTGTGGCCAAAATTTGAGGAAAATATACTCGGATAAGTTTTTGCAAAATTTTAGCTTAAATCGTTAACTAACCATCACGATTTTTGGCTAAAAACGTGTTTCAAGAACCCAGCTCAGTTTTGCATGATTTTTTTTGCACCAGGACTCCTTGAAATATCTATATTCATCTAGTCAAATCTCAGACACATTGCATTTAAGGATTTATTTTTATGAGCATCTGAATCTTGTTTCGATTTAATAACAAATTAATTCTGAAAAAAATGAATAACGATATTAGAAGCGTGAAAAGCCCTTCAATGTGATTGGCGTTGAATAATATATTTTTATGAGTATTGTGGCCAAAAATTGAGGAAAACAAATTTCGGATAATTTTTTGCAAAATTTTAGACGAAATCATGTATTAACCATCACGATTTATGGCTAAAAATGTGTTTCAGGGCTCCGGCTCAGTTTCGCATGATTTTTTGCATGAAGACTCCTTGAAATATTTATATTCATCTAGTCAAATCTCAGACACATTGCATTTAAGGTTTTATTTTTATGAGCATCTGAATCTTGTTCCGGTTTAATAACAAATTAATTCGGAAAAAAATGAAATACGATATTAAAAGCCTGAAAAACCCTTCAATCTTTTTGGCATTGAATTATATACTTTTATGAGTATTGTGGCCAAAAATTGAGGAAAATATACTCGGATGAGTTTTCGTAAAATTTTAGCTTAAATCGTGAACTAACTATCACGGTTTTTGGCTAAATACGTGTTTCGAGACCCCAGCTCAGTTTTGCATGATTTTTTACACCAAGATTCCTTCAAATATCTATATTCATCTATTCAAATCTCAGATAGATTGCATTTAATGATTTATTTTTATGAGCATCTGAATCTTGTTTCGGTTTAATAACAAATTAATTGGGAAAAAAATTGAAAAATGATATTAGAAGCGTGAAAAGCCCTTCAATGTGGTTGGCGTTGAATAATGTATTTTTATGAGTATTGTGGCCAAAAATTGAGGGAAACAAATTTCAGTTTATTTTTTGTAAAGTTTTAGACGAAATCATGTATTAACCATCACGATTTTTGGGTAAAAACGTGTTTCAGGGCTCCGGCTCAGTTTTGCATGATTTTTTGCACGAAGAGTCCTTGAAATATTTAAATTCATCTAGACAAATCTCAGACAATGGATTTAAGGATTTGTTTTTCTGAGTATCTCAATCTTGTTTCGGTTTATGAGTATTGTGGCAAAAAATTGAGGAAAATATACTCGGATAAGTTTTTGCAAAATTTTAGTTTAAATCGTGAACTAACCATTACGATTTTTGGCTAAAAACGTGTTCCGATGCCCCAACTCAGTTTTGCAAGACTTTTTGCACCAAGACTCATTCAAATATCTATATTCATGTAGTCAAATCTCAGACACATTGTATTTAAGGATTTATTTTTATGAGCATCTGAATCTTGTTTCGGTTTAATGACAAATTAATTCGGAAATAAATGGAAAACGATATTAGAAACGTGAAAAGCCCTTCAATGTGTTTGGCGTTGAATAATATATTTTTATGAGTATTGTGGCCAAAAATTGAGGAAAACAAATTTCGGATCATTTTTTGCAAAATTTTAGACGAAATCATGTACTAACCATCACGATTCTTGGCTAAAAACGCGTTTCAGGGCTCCGGTTCTGTTTTGCATGAAGACACCTTGAAATAGTTATATTATCTAGACAAATCTCAGACAATGGATTTAAGGAATTGTTTTTACGAGTATCTCAATCTTGTTTCGTAATGAGAAATTAAATCGAAAAAAATGGAAAAACGATATTAAAAGCGTGAAAAACTTTTCAATCTTTTTGGCTTTGAATTATATACTTTAATGAGTATTGTGGTCAAAAATTGAGGAAAATATACTCGGATAAGTTTTTGCAAAATTTTAGCTTAAATCGTGAACTAACCATCACGATTTTTGGTTAAAAACATGTTCCGATGCCCCAACTCGGTTTTGCAAGATTTTTTTGCACCAAGACTCCTTGAAATATCTATATTCATCTAGTCAAATCTCAGACACATTGCATTTAAGAATTAATTTTTATGAGCATCTGAATCTTGTTTCGGTTTAATAACAAATTAATTCGGAAAAAAATGAAAAACGATATTTGAAGCGTGAAAAGCACTTAAACGTGTTTGGCGTTGAATAATATATTTTTATGAGTATTGTAGTCAAAAAGTGAGGAAAACAAAATTTGGATCATTTTTTGCAAAAGTTTAGACGAAATCATGTATTAACCATCACGATTTTTTGGCTAAAAACACGTTTAAGGGCTCTGACTCGGTTTTGCATAATTTTTTGCACGAAGACTCCTTGAAATATTTATTTTATCTAGACAAATCTCAGACAATGGATTTAAGGATTTGTTTTTACGAGCATCTTAATCTTGTTTCGGTTTAATGAGAAATTAAATCGAAAAAATAGGAAAACGATATTAAAAGTGTGAAATGCCCTTCAATCTTTTTGGCGTTGAATTATATATTTTTATGAGTATTGTGGCCAAAAATTTAGGAAAATATACTCGGATAAGTTTTTGCAAAATTTTAGCTTAAATCGTGAACTAACCATCACGGTTTTTGGCTAAAAACGTGTTTCGAGACCCCAGCTCAGTTTTGCATGATTTTTTGCACCAAGACTCCTTGAAATATCTATATTCATCTAGTCAAATCTCGGACATATTGCATTTAAGGATTTATTTTTATGAGCATCTGACTCTTGTTTCAGTTTAATAACAAATTAATTCGGAAAAAAAAACTGAAAAACGATATTACAAGCGTGAAAAGCCCTTCAATGTGTTTGGCGTTGAATAATATATTTTTATGTGTATTGTGGTCAAAAATTGAGGAAATCAAAATTTGGATCATTTTTTGCAAAATTTTTGACGAAATCATGTATTAACCATCACGATTTTTGGCTAAAAACACGTTTCAGGGCTCCGGCTCAGTTTTTCATGATTTTTTGCACGAAGACTCCTTAAAATATTTATATTATCTAGACAAATCTCAGACAATAGATTTAAGGATTTTTTTTACGAGCATCTCAATCTTGTTTCGATTTAATGAGAAATTAAATCGAAAAAATGGAAAAACGATATTAAAAGCGTTAAAAGCCCTTCAATCTTTTTTGGCGTTGAATTATATATTTTTATGATTATTGTGGCCAAAAATTTAGGAAAATATACTCGGATAAGTTTTTGCAAAACTTTAGCTTAATTCGTGAACTAACCATCATGGTTTTTGGCTAAAAACGTGATCCAATGGCCCGACTCAGTTTTGCAAGATTTTTTGCACCAAGACTCCTTAAAATATCTATATTCATCTAGTCAAATCTCAGACACAAAAGCCCTTAAGGATTAATTTTTATGAGCATTTGAATCTTGTTTCAGTTTAATAACAAATTAATTCGGAAAAAATGAAAAACGATATTAGAAGCGTGAAAAGTCCTTCAATGTGTTTGGCATTGAATAATATATTTTAATGGTATTGTGGGCAAAAATTGAGGAAAACAAAATTTGGATAATTTTTTGCGAAATTTTAGACGAAATCATGTATTCACCATCACGATTTTTGGCTAAAATCGCGTTTCAGGGCTCTGGTTAAGTTTTGCATGATTTTTTGTATAAAGACTCCTTGAAATATTTATATTCATCTAGAAAAATCTTAGACAATGGAATTAAGGATTTGTTTTTACGAGCATCTCAATCTTGTTTCGGTTTAATGAAAAATTAATTTGAAAAAAAAAAGAAAAACGATATTAAATGCGTGAAAAGCCCTTCAATCTTTTGGAGTTTAATTATATATTCTTCTAAGTGTTTTGACCCAAAATTGAGGAAAAATATTCGTATAAGTTCTTGCAAAATTTTAGCTTAAACCATCACAGTTTTTGGTTAAAAACGCGTTCCGATGCCCCACCTCAATTTTTCATCTAGTCAAATCTCAGACACATTGCATTTAAGGATTTACTTTTATGAGCATCTGAATCTTGTTTGGGTTTAATAACAAATTAATTCGGAAAAAAAAAAGAAAAACGATATTAGAAGCATAAAAAGCACTTCAATGTGTTTGGTGTTAAATAATATATATTTATGAGTATTGTGGCCCAAAATTGAGGAAAACAAATTTCGTATCATTTTTTGCAAAATTGTAGACGAAATCATGTATTAACAATCACGATTTTTGGCTAAGAACACGTTTCAGGGCTCCGGCTCAGTTTTCCAAGATTTTTTTCATGAAGACTCCTTAAAATATTTATATTATCCAGACAAATCTAAGACAATGGATTTAAGGATTTGTTTTTACGAGAATCTCAATCTTGTTTCGGTTTAATGAGAAATTAAATCGAAAAAAATGGAAAAACGATATTAAAAGCGTGAAAAGCCCTTCAATCTTTTTGGCGTTGAATTATATATTTTTATGAGTACTGTGGCCAAAAATTGACGAAAATATACTTGGATAACTCTTTGCAAAATTTTAGCTTAAATAATGAACTAACCATCACGATTTTTTGCTAAAAACGTGTTCCGATGCCCCAGCTCAGTTTTGTAAGATTTTTTGCACCAAGACTCCTTGAAATATCTATATTAATCGAGTCAAATCTCAGACACATTGCATTTAAGAATTAATTTTTATGAGCATCTAAATCTTGTTTCGGTTTAATAACAAATTAATTCGAAAAAAAAATGAAAAACGATATTAGAAGCGTGAAAAGCCCTTCAATGTGATTGGCGTTGAATGATATATTTTTATGAGTATTGTGGCCAAAAATTGAGGAAAACAAATTTCGGATCATTTTTTGAAAAATTTAGACGAAATCATGTATTAACCATTACGATTTATGTCTAAAAACGTGTTTCAGGGCTCAGTTTTGCATGATTTTTTGCATGAAGACTCCTTGAAATATTTATATTACCTAGACAAATCTCAGACAATGGATTTAATGATTTGTTTTTACGAGTATCTCAATCTTGTTTCGTAATAAGAAATTAAATCGAAAAAATATTGGAAAAACGATATTAAAAGCGTGAAAAACCTTTCGATCTTTTTGGCTTTGAATTATTTACATTTATGAGTATTGTGGCCAAAAATTGAGGAAAATATACTCGGATAAGTTTTTGTAAAATTTTAGCTTAAATCGTGAACGTTTGGCTAAAAACGTGTTTCGAGACCCCAGCTCAGTTTTGCATGATTTTTTACACCAAGATTCCTTCAAATATTTATATTCATCTATTCAAATCTCAGACACATTGCATTTAAGGGTTTATTTTTATAAGCATCTGAATCTTGTTTCGGTTTAATAACAAATTAATTGGGAAAATTTTGAAAAACGATATTAGAAGCGTGAAAAGCCCTTCAATGTGTCTGGCGTTGAATAATATATTTTTATGAGTATTGTGGCCAAAAATTGAGGGAAACAAATTTCGGATCATTTTTTGCAAAATTTAGACAAAATCATGTATTAATCATCACAATTTTGGCGAAAAACGTGTTTCAGGCCTCGGGCTCAGTTTTGCATGATTTTTTGCACGAAGACTCCTTGAAATATTTATATTCATCTAGACAAATCTCAGACAATGGATTTAAGGATTTATTTTTACGAGCATCTCAATCTTGTTTCGGTTTAATGAGAAATTAAATCGAAAAAATGGAAAAACGATATTAAAAGCGTGAAAAGCCTTTCAATCTTTTTGGCGTTGAACTATATAATTCTATGAGTATTGTGGCCCAAAATTGAGGAAAATATACTCGGATAAGTTTTTCCAAAATTTTAGCTTAAATCGTGAACTAACCATCACGGTTTTTGGCTAAAAACGTGTTCCGATGCCCCAGCTCAATTTCGCAAGATTTTTTGCACCAAGACTCATTGAAATATCTATATTCATCTAGTAAAATCTCAGACACTTTGTGATCGGTCGTTAACAATCATAAAAATAAAATCCCAACAAACTCCTAACTAAGTAGATAGGGCAAGTAGGGGTCGATCCCACAGAGAAGGGTGATAGATTTTATCCGAAAATTTAGTCCTTAAAATCTCTCAAAAACAACACAGAAAACAGAGGTTGACAGAAAACAATTAAACAGAAAACAATTAAACTAGAGAACAAAACAAAGTAAATTAAATCTAAGTCTATAGCAGATAAGAAAGAAAACAATAATTAAGGGTATACTTCTTCACCAATGGTAGAAAACAATCAAATTAATTATGGGTCCTTGATTTAAAAGATAAATTCAATATTAAATTCAAGATGATAACTGACCTAGGGAAAACCCTAACATGCTATTTAGGTAAGATTAGCCGTCAAGCCTTAAATTACCCCTTTTTCCTCCTAACTAATCAATTGGCCGCAAAGCCTTAAAGATTTGTTAGGATTCAAAGCATTAAGTTTTATTAATTCTTTCACACATGCTTAATAAATAAAACCATACAACAACCAGATAAATCTGATCACTGGCATGCCAACCCAATTAACCCGCCGTCAAGCGCAGCTAACTTGCTACATACAATCAAACATGAACGTCAATCCGCTATTTGATCTAGCCAACAATCTCTCAAATTACCTCTTTACTGGCCACATAAATCAATAAAGATCAAGATTGTAGAATTATAACAGAGTTTAACATGCTATCTATCAAGAATAAAATACCAAATTATAAGAACAGAAATCTCACCATATTTAATTGATTGAATTCACCAAAGGATCAGAAGTATTAAGAATTTAGCTACTCATGGATTCGGAAAATCCATGAGAGGCATAAGAGTACTTACAGGACCTTGGAGGGGCGAAATCTCCTTGCTAAAAACCTAGGTATGCCGCACCACCCTATAGCTAGAGAGGGTGGCGGCACCCTTTGCCTAAAAACTAGAAAATAAATCTAAAGAGAATTATGTGAATTGGTGTGTGATTTGTGATACAATAGGTGCCTATTTATAGTGGAACTAACCCTAAGAATTCCAATCCTAACTTGGAAAGGAGTCTAGGCCGGTTTTAGGGTCTAACTTGGAGTCCAAGTTGGATTAAAAGTCATCCTAGAGTAGAATCCAAGTCAAAATAGGATCCTGAATTTTTGATGAATTCATGCAGAAACTTCAACGGCATTTTCGGACTTGAAAACGGCAGAACTGGGTCTTGGACTTCAAAGGAAAGTTGTAGATCTCGGAGTTAGCTTTCCAACAAGTACTCATGGGCTTCAAACGGAGGTCTGAGCAGAAAGTTATGAATTTTCTACCAAAACTGCTCCTGAATCCTAATCCTGTTAGGACTAGAATCGGGAATCTACGGGATTTTGGTGTTTCCTTGGATTTAGGAGTCATTAATTGGGATTTTAATTCCAATTAATATTTTATATGGGTTGAGTATCTTCCCATATAAATTATCCATAAATACCAAAGCTTGAGGGCTTCTTCATGACTTGTCTTCAATTCTTCAATTCTTCCTCTTGAAATAAATCTCCAATGGTCTTCAAGTCTTCAAATTATCTTCAAATGGTCTTCAAACACGAACTTCGAATCTCCAAATCTATGCTCAAAATTGTTTTGCTCAAATCTGTGTAAAAAGTCATCAAAATAGCTACAAAAATAGTGAAAAATAACAATTTCTCATTTTCACATCACTTAAAGACTAAAAACACAAATATTAATAAAATAGCATATAATTAAGCATAAATGGGTTTAAAAAAATAGTAAAATAGGCATAAAAATAGGGTCTTTTTTAGCTCAATCACTTTGCATTTAATGATTTATTTTTATGTGCATCTGAATCTTGTTTCGGTTTAATGACAAATTAATTCGAAAAAAAAAGATAAACAATATTAGAAGCGTGAAAAGTCCTTCAATGTGTTTGGCGTTGAATAATATATTTTTATGAGTATTGTGGCCAAGAATAGAGGAAAACAAATTTCGGATCATTTTTGCAAAATTTAGACGAAATCATGTATTAACCATCACGATTCTTGGCGAAAAACGTGTTTCAGGGCTCCGGCTCAGTTTTGCATGATTTTTTGCACGAAGACTCCTTGAAATATTTATAGTCATCTAGACAAATCTCAGACAATGGATTTAAGGATTTGTTTTTACGAGCATCTCAATCTTGTTTCGGTTTAATGAGAAATTAAATCGAAAAAAATGGAAAAACGATATTAAAAGCGTGAAAAGCCCTTCAATCTTTTTGGCGTTGAATTATATATTTTTATGAGTATTTTGCCCAAAAATTGAGGAAAATATACTCGGATAAGTTTTTGCAAAATTTTTGTTTAAATCGTGAACTAACCATCATTGTTTTTGGCTAAAACCGTATTCCGATGCCCCAACTCAGTTTTGCAAGACTTTTTGCACCAAGACTCATTCAAATATCTATATTCATGTAGTCAAATTTCAGACACATTGTATTTAAGGATTTATTTTTATGAGAATCTGAATCTTGTTTCGGTTTAATAACAAATTAATTCGGAAAAAAATGAAAAACGATATTAGAGGCGTGAAAAGCTCTTAAATGTGTTTAGCATTGAATAATATATTTTTATGAGTATTGTAGCCAAAAAGTGAGGAAAACAAAATTTGGATCATTTTTTGCAAAATTTTAGACGAAATCATGTATTAACCATCACGATTTTTGGCTAAAAACTCGTTTGAGGGCTCCGGCTCAGTTTTGCATGATTTTTTGTACGAAGACCCCTTGAAATATTTATATTATCTAGACAAATCTTAGACAATGGATTTAAGGATTTGTTTTTACGAGCATCTCAATCTTGTTACGTAATGAGAAATTAAATTGAAAAAAATTGGAAAAACGATATTAAAAGCGTGAAAAGCCTTTCAATCTTTTTGGCTTTGAATTATATATTTTTATGAGTATTGTGGCCAAAAATTGAGGAAAATATACTCGGATAAGTTTTTGCAAAATTTTAGTTTAAATCGTGAACTAACCATCACGGTTTTTGGCTAAAAACGTGTTTCAAGAACCCAGCTCAGTTTAGCAAGATTTTTTTTGCACAAGGACTCCTTGAAATATCTATATTCATCTACTCAAATCTTTGACACATTACATTTAAGGATTTATTTTTATGAACATCTGAATCTTGTTTCGATTTAATAACAAATTAATTTGGAAAAAAATGAATAACGATATTAGAAGCGTGAAATGTCCTTCAATGTGATTGGCGTTGAATAATATATTTTTATGAGTATTGTGGCCAAAAATTGAGGATAACAAATTTCAGATCATTTTTTGCAAAATTTTAGACGAAATGATGTATTAACTATCACGATTTTTTGCTAAAAACACGTTTCAGGGCTCCGGCTCAGTTTTGCATGATTTTTGGCACGAAGACTCCTTGAAATATTTATATTATCTAGACTAATCTCAAACAATGGATTTAAGGATTTGTTTTTACGAGTATCTCAATCTTGTTTCGTAATGAGAAATTAAATCGAAAAAAATGGAAAAACGATATTATAACCGTGAAAAACCTTTCAATCTTTTTGGCTTTGAATTATATATTTTTATGAGTATTGTGGCCAAAAATTGAGGAAAATATACTCGGATAAGTTTTTGCAAAATTTTAGCTTAAATCGTGAACTAACCATCACGGTTTTTGGCTAAAAACGTGTTTCAAGAACCCAACTCAGTTTTGCATGATTTTTTACACCAGTACTCCTTGAAATATTTATATTATCTAGACAAATATCAGACAATGGATTTAAGGATTTGTTTTTACGAGTATCTCACTCTTGTTTCGGTTTAATGAGAAATTAAATCGAAAAAATGGAAAAACGATATTAAAAGGGTGAAAAGCCCTTCAATCTTTTAGCGTTGAATTATATAATTTTATGAGTATTGTGGCCCAAAATTGAGGAAAATATACTCGGATATGTTTTTGGAAAATTTTAGCTTAAATCATGAACTAATAACCATCACGGTTTTTGGCTAAAAACGTGTTCCGATGCCTCAGCTCAATTTCGCAAGATTTTTTGCACCAAGACTCATTGAAATATCTATATTCATCTAGTAAAATCTCAGACACTTTGCATTTAATGATTTATTTTTATGAGCATCTGAATCTTGTTTCGGTTTAATGACAAATTAATTCAGAAAAAAAAAGATAAACGATATTAGAAGTGTGAAAAGCCCTTCAACGTGTTTGGCGTTAAATAATATATTTTTATGAGTATTTTGGCCAAGAATCGAGGAAAACAAATTTCGGATAATTTTTTGCAAAATTTTAGACGAAATCATGCATCACAATTCTTGGCAAAAACGCGTTTCAGGGCTCCGATTCTGTTTTGCAGGATTTTTTGCACGAAGACACCTTGAAATATTTATATTCTCTAGACAAATCTCAGACAATGGATTTAATGATTTGTTTTTACGAGTATCTCAATATTGTTTCGTAATAAGAAATTAAATCGAAAAATATATTAGAAAAACGATATTAAAAGCTTGAAAAACCTTTCAATCTTTTTGGCTTTGAATTATTTACTTTTATGAGTATTGTGGCCAAAAATTGAGAAAAATATACTTGGATAAGTTTTTGTAAAATTTTAGCTTAAATCGTGAATCCTTGAATTACTTATATTCATCTAGTCTAATCACAGACACATTGGATTGAAGGATTTGTTTTTACGAGCATCTCAATCTTGTTTCGGTTTAATGAGAAGTTAATTCGAAAAAAAAATGGAAAAACGATATTAAAAGTGTGAAAAGTCCTTCAATTTTTTTGGCGTTGAATATATGTTTTATGAGTTTTGTGGCCAAAAATTGAGGAAAAAATATTCAGATAAGTTTTTGCAAAATTTTAGTTGAAATTGTGTTCTAACCATCATGGTTTTTGGCTAAAAACTCGTTAGGAGGCCCCGGCTCAGTTTTGGATAATTTTTTTTTACCAAGATCAATGTTTCTGAATTTTTAATCACTATGACACTATATATGTTGACATTGCTGTGAAGAGTCCCTGATGAACCAAAGAGGAATTTCTTTCTTTGACTAGCATTGGGAACACTGATTTAGGGATGCAGCAGCCAACACAGGAAGAAGCACAACCTGTAGTAATAGCATTGTTAAGAGTCCTTATGACAACAACAAGGATTCACCTATACTAATAACTAATTAAAACCAACATGAAAAAGAGAATTTACCTGCAGATATATCACAATAAAATTGTTGAGGATGAGCTTCACATTGTGAACACACTCCTCCAGAAATATAATGCATATCAATACTGTGATTCAGTCTTATTTATACCTAGATGGTTCTTAAATGAAAGGGGATTGCTGTTTCCCAAGTCCTTAGACTAGCCAATGGAAAGTTTAACTTAATTATAATTTAACAGTATCCGACTTTGTGTTTTACAAAAAATGCAGCCCAATTGTTTAAAGGGGGGAAAATGAAGAAAGGAATGGAAATTCACATCAAATAATATATAGTATTATGGTATTAATATATAGATACTACGGTATTATTATTACACCAAATTAAGCACAAGCATACATGGAAGTCTAAATAATCTCCAAACCATTTGATACATTTTGGGTATAAGAGAAACATAAATAAAAATAAAGTAACACAAGGTAATTAATTAAGGAAAGTCTAATTAAATTAATCCGAAAGCTGCTGAGCAATTTGGTCTTTGACTTGGGAGACGACAATACTGTAAGCTTTTTCTGAAGGATGGGCGGAGTCCCAAAATACATGGGTAGATGCATTCCAACATGTAAACGGATTGAATATGTTGCAATAAGGTCCCATCTCAATCAATCCCGTCCCACAGCAACCAACCGAGGCTCTAACAAATCCTAATGATAATTATATTAACATCAAAGCTTAATTAATTCATTCATTCAATTAAGAAATCAAATCGGCAATTAATTAATCATTAGGGGCTTAGTTAATTTAATTACCATGTTTGAGAGGATTCTGAATGATATCCAACAGAGGGTTGTAGACATCAACAAACACAATCTTAACTCCGGCAAGTTCAGTTTTAAGTTTGTTTACTTCAGATTCCAACTTAGAATTGAAGACCGATGCTAAAAGATTGGTGGTGATTATGCAAGGTCTTAAGAACAGAAGTCCTTCAATAGTTCTGTCTGAGGGTAGGCATCCCAATGGAAGTGTGCTCATAATAGCAAACTTCCTTGCTCCCAATGCATACATTTCCTATAAATAGACAGTCTCAACTTATTTATTAAGGAAAATTATTTAATACACGTCAGTGGAATTTAGCAGTATGTGTGGGTCTAGAAGGGTGACATGTGTCCCCTAAGGGACTAGATTGAAACATTAAAAATCTAATTAATTCCAAAACAGGGTACCTGTGTCAAGTTTTGAACCCGCTTGTGGAGTACAAAAACTACTAACAGTGTATTAAACAATAACTCTAATATTAATTACTAAATACTGAAGTTTTTTTTTTAATTACCTTAATGAAGTTTGTAGTATAGCGAACCAGAAGTGATGAGTAGAAAGTAGGGCCAATGAGGAACCACCTCAAAATGATTAAATAGGCGATAGAAAGGTCGTTGTTGCCTGCTGAGACGAGATATATGCTACCTGAGATTATGGTTTTTGCTTGCTCTGCTCCCACTGCTCTTTCAAGCTTTGCAATGTATGTTTCGAACTGATTCAACTGATCCCAGATGGAATAAATGTTCTGCTTTGATTCAATATAGATACCATTAGTCAAAGTAATTAATTGAATATATACATAAGTTTCCCGATTACAATTATCCGGTGAAATTATGTACTAATTAACCTGAAGTCTGGATGTTAAACGGTCCAATCCTGAGCCAGCTGCAGCAAAGCAAACGCCAGTTGCAAGCTCTGAATCCTGAAGTAATGGGTCACTATATGCAGGAATTGTGTCTTTAATTCCCAATGCTCCCGCTGCAAAAAATGTTTTGCTATTACTGTATCACCCTTTCATTATCTTGAGATTTACATGCGTGTAAAGCAATTTTAAAAGATGGAAGATCATGACTAAAATTACCTAATAAGTCAGTAAAAAACTTTCCCGTTTCCAAATCTTCCGGTGGCTCTTTTCCCAGGAAAGTCTCTTCCATAGGGAGGGAAATTGGCTTTTGTGAAGGTAAAACGTAGGTTGTTGTTACCTGTATCGAGTATCGAATCTCCAAATGCTATAAGAGCTGGAAATTTCGACTGTCGTTTAGGAGATTCAGCATCTCCTGTGCTACCTTCTGTGGTACTATAAGAAACAAGAATAATACATAATGCAAGCAAAATATTTGGAGGGGGCATTTTGCACCAAAATAAAACTTCAATTTTGTAGTGATTTATATTTTTTGCTACAATTGTAGTGATTTATATGTTTTTGTGAATGTGCAGAGTTTTGGTAACTAAGATATAATATATGGCACCTTCACTAATTTACATGATGTTCTGAAAGGAGGATTTTTTTTTTTTTCCTATGCCTTAACTTTCCCCACTTTATGAATGCCTTTGAAAATCGAACTATACCTACAATATTGCAAAACTTTTGATTAAAAAGAAATCAAGATTAACAAGATCGTGTTGGACAAAAGAAGGGGAAAAAAATCGTGCAAGGACAATGTATCTAACTAATTAAAACTGAAAAAAGGGGCTAAAAAGCATGTTCATTTACGTCCAATATATCTGAGATGAAGTGTTTCCAATTCCATCAAGGATTCTCTATTCAGAAATTCAATACGCCTATGGCTCTTATAATGAAGAACAAATTTTATTAGGGTTTTACTAAATACCGTCCCATTTTTACTTGTCACCGTCCCCCCTTTGACAGTTTTGCCCTTTGCTTTATTTTCAAAATTTCAAATCCTCTGTAATCTTCAAGAACGCTCAAGAACATTTCTAATATTCAAGAACGCTAAATAACGTGGAATAACCAAAAATTCCGGAAATGAATTCGCCATCGAACGAAAATTTATAATTAATAATTAAAAAAATAAAAAAATAACCGGTGCCGCCCTC